>JAVSBU010039511.1:2772-14343 GCA_033118015.1 Loricariichthys derbyi
AGACTCAACTACTGACAGTCTTGATCTTAACTCCGACTCAACTACTGACAGTCTTGATCTTAACTCGGACTCAACTAATGACAGTCTTGATCTTAACTCCGACTCAACTAATGACAGTCTTGATCTTAACTCGGACTCAACTACTGACAGTCTTGTTCTTAACTCTGACTCAACTAATGACAGTCTTGATCTTAACTCGGACTCAACTACTGACAGTTTCGATCTTAACTCGGATTCAACTACTGACAGTGTCGATCTTAACTCGGACTCAACTACTGAAAGCTTTGATCTTAACTTGGACTCAACTACTGAAAGCCTTGATCTTAACTCAGACTCAACTACTGAGAGTCTTGACCTTAACTCGGACTCAACTACTGACAGTCTCGATCTTAACTTGGACTCAACTACTGAAATCCTTGATCTTAACTCTGACTCAACTACTGAAAGCCTTGATCTTAACTCAGACTCAACTACTGAGAGTTTCGATCTTAACTTGGATTCAACTACTGACAGTCTCGATCTTAACTCGGACTCAACTACTGAAAGCCTTGATTTTAACTTGGACTCAACTACTGAAATCCTTGATCTTAACTCGGACTCAACTACTGAAATCCTTGATCTTAACTCAGACTCAACTACTGAGAGTCTTGACCTTAACTCGGACTCAACTACTGAAAGTCTCAACCTTAACTCGGACTCAACTACTGAAAGCCTTGATCTTAACTAAGACTCAACTACTGAGAGTCTTGACCTTAACTTGGACTCAACTAATGAAAGTCTCAACCTTAACTCGGATTCACCTACTGAAAGTCTTGATCTTAACTCGGATTCACCTACTGACAGTCTTGATCTTAACTTGGACGCAACTACTGAAAGTCTCAACCTTAACTCAGACTCAACTACTGACAGTATTGATCTTAACTTGGACTCAACTACTCAAAGCCTTGATCTTAACTCGGACTCAACTACTGAAAGTATTGATCTTAACTTGGACTCAACTACTCAAAGCCTTGATCTTAACTCGGACTCAACTACTGAAAGCCTTGATCTTAACTCGGACTCAACTACTGAAAGTATTGATCTTAACTTGGACTCAACTACTCAAAGTCTAGATCTTAACTCGGACTCAACTACTAGAAATCTCTATCTTAACTTGGGCTCGACCACTGAAAGTCTTAATCTTACTACTGAAATTTTTGATCTTGACTCAAACTCATTTCCTAAGAGTTTTGGTCTGGTCCACCATCTCCTAACCAACATGGCAGTGGTGAGCACCTACCCAGGGACAAACCACCAACTGGGAACTGGCAGCCGAGACAAAATAAGCTGTATATATACACCGACAAGCCCACATGGTCATGATCCACGTGAAGGTCTGGACCTGAGGTTTCCTAGCAGCATAGTATCTAGAGCATCACTTTCTTACACTGGTACTGTAGTATAATCCCAATAACAGGCTGTAGGTAACTCGTGCCTCGGACCACAGTAACCCAGTGCCAAAATGTCACATCAGAGCATGAACCTGGAGTGTGTTATAGCTTAAATACATCCCAGAGTTTATCAAATGGATAAGTGCATGTTTATAGGAAGTGGAGTCACTCCTGTAAATCTTAGACATGCCTTGAAGAATTTTTATTACAGCCCGAATTACAGGCTTTAATCTTTCCTCCCCAGAGAGAATTACCAACAGTAGATCCGAGATACAGATCAGATCTCTGCTACTTTCTCCTGCTTAGAGAAAAAACCTGAAGCAGACGCTGTAACATCAGTGCTGTTCTGTGGATGCATGCTCGAGCTGTTTCCTTGGGATGGATTATATAAGTAGGTTAGCATTAGAAAGTATGAATCAGAGGTGATCTCAGACTCATTTAAAAAGTCTGCTGAAATAACACACCATGTTCATCTTCCAAATGAAAAGGAGGAACACTAAAACATGAGCTGATGTGAGCACAAGCTTGGTGAATTACTTACCATGTTATTAGCTGAAATCTTTTCCTTAAGAGTTTAGGGTTTATTATTACAGCCAGACCAGCATTATCTGATAACTGCTTTGTCTTTTGGACTCACTTTATCAATGCAAAAAAAAGGTACTGTGTCTAACCCACAAACCTACAGCACTGTGCAAAAGTGTTAGGCCACCTTTAGAATGGTATCAGGACCAAAAACAATCATTTCTAAGTCTTTTATTATAATACAACCAGAAAATACGCAAAAGTATAAGAAAACAGCTTCTGTAAGCTACAGCATAAGTATTTAGTGTGAGCTCCCCTTACACTTCATCACACTGGAGTTATAAACATACTAGTGTTTAATCAGAGTGAAAATCATCTCAGTAAAACTGTCAGCATGTTAATATCAGATAAATACAAAATGTCCTTAAAGAAAAACATGGCTGTGTTGCTTTCATAGTTTCAGATGTTTGCTTGATATTAAGTGTAACATAGCTTTTAAGATTTTTAAAATTATTTGTGAAATTTATGTGACACCTCAAATATCAAAACATTTAAAAACTAAAATTAGGCTAAAAAATTACAATTTATTGACTAAAACTAAAATAAAACATTGTGTAAAGTTAAACTAAAACAACCAGTAAATAAATCAATAAACTATATTTACATTCAATATAATCAAATCAAACAAAATCAGATTCATACCATAAATAATATAAATTATGGATCTGATAAGACTGAGTCATATTTGCGCTCATAGATAGATCACAAAACAGCACTAAAAATGGCTGGATAAAATGAGGAGAGCCGAAAGATTCAACTCACTAAAAAGAGCCAGAAACACCCAAGCTGTGCAAGAAATCACTCAGAAATGGTTTATGCTTTGAGAATTTAAAATCAGTGGTGGATGAAGAATGTAAAGCATCTGATAAAGTAGAGATACCCGAGATAAAATATTACTCCAGTAAAAATAAAAGTCCTCCCTTTAGACCTCCACTAAAAACTATTTAAATATAGTAATTACATTTGCTTCATTACTGTTCATCACTAAACTTAATATTTTGATAGAAAAGCAAAAATAAGTAAGTTTTGTTATTTTAGTAACTGTAACACGATTACAAAACCTCTAACTGTGATGTGTTACGTTATTTCGTTACAGTTCCCTCTCACTTTAGTCGTGCACTATATAAGGTCAAACCCAGTGATGCTCCATAACCTAAAGATCTAAAGATCAGCAGCTTGAGATTTATTATACACACTTCACATAAACATAACTTCATGAATAGAGCCTGAGTGTTTTGGTGGTGTTATTTTTTTTGGGTTTTTTTTTTTTTTGTGGTACCAACAGAAACTCATTAAGGAATAAATTAAAACAGAGCCTGCATAGTGCGATGTATCTCAATCCCAGAAGTTGATTCTTGTTCCAGTCACATCTGGAAAGCTTTATTCTGCTTTTACAACAGCTGTTTACTAACAATCTCTCAGAATATCTTTGTTGTAGTTTTTGACCTTTTGTAAGTGACGTTTGTTGATGTTGAACATTTTACTTTCATTATAACAGCGGTGGTGGTGGTGGAGGGGCAGAGATCTTTATTATTTCTCCTCTCTGTACTAGATAATATGAAGCTACAAAAGCTGGAACTTCACTTGTGTTCAGATCTCAATCAGTTTTACACAGAATATTGAACCACGTTTATCTGGTCTCAGCTGCAGATTAATTTCTATTTAAGAATTAATTTCTATTTGTAGAAGTGAGCTGACACACTGAAGCAAGAACTGAAACATGCAGAGTAATAAACTGCGTCTTTGTAATACAGCGACAGACTTAAATGTGGTCGCCTCTCTCAGCATCTCTGTTTCCTCTCTCAGCTTTCTTCTAAATTATCTGCTAGTGGCTTACAGACAACTGCAAATGTGTTGCGCTGTCACATAAAAGAGAGGTTCTCATTTCATAAGTGTGTGTGTGAAAGAGATAGTGAGTGGGGTAAAAAGCTTATTTCTTTACACCTTCCTTGAATCCTTTTTGTGTTTTGTAGCAGTTGTAAATATTTGCTGGGTGTTTTTTCGACTCTCTCTGTTTTTGAGTTGTGCACTGTTCATATTCGGTAACGTGATTGGCTCCAAGCTTTTAAAGAGATCACCGCTGAAACTATTTGCATAGTATTTATGAGTGACTTCTTTTTCTTCTGTGTCACCTCCTCTACCACAGTCCCTGAACTTGTGCACCTGAATTTGCAGGTGTGATCATCCCCCCTCTGTTGCTCCGAGGTCCAGTTCTGACACACAATCACAGTAGGTGCGTTAGAAAGCAGATAGTGCTTAGTAGAGTTCTTAAAGTCTTTTCTCCACCCTTTTTTTCTCCTAAAGCTGACATTTTTCAAATTTATTTCAGAGCCTAACGTGCAGTTATAACACAGCAATTGTAATTTGTTAGTCATCCTGTCTTTGTAATGTGTTTTGGCTCATCTGTGCATTAGAGGTAATCCATATCAGATCAGTACATTCCTTAAAAATTCCAGCACTCCTCCAAAAATGCTTAGGAAATTTTCCAAGAGCTCACCACTAAACTTCACTGAATAAACAAATTTGCACAATACAAGGCAAGCTCAGGAGCTTCCTCACCCAATCGGAGAGCAGGGATTTCACGCCCTTTTTCCCAGTCATAAAGTTTTGGGTGTTTGATCTCTGTTTCCCCAGGTCTTTGAGAATTGCTGCTGTCAGACTGCAGCTTGCTGGATGTTTGTGTTCCTCTGTGTTGACTCACTGGGTGCAGCTGCATTAAGCTATCAGGACAGGGCCGGTCTCTGAGTTTATAGAGTACAAAATAACAGCAGGTGAGGGACCAGAAACATGAAGAACAGCACTAAATTATCCAACTCTGTGTATCACAGCAAAGTGGAACGTTTGTGGGGTCATTAAGATGGAGCCACCTGAACGGCAAATAGATTTCATAGCAACAAGTACTGTTATGTTTACTCGTTAAGTGTTTACACTGTTAGTGTTTGCTACATTGGTTGACCAGCTTAGATGCTGGAAATATTGCAGTATAATGTCTTAAGCACAGGCGATGTGTGTTTTATAATACAGGGATAGGAATGTTCTGCTCCACACTAGCATAATGAGTGAAATGTAAATCCTGGTTGTTCCAGCTCATTATAAAGCAACATCAGTGAACCTCCTCCAGCTTGAAACGCAGCTTGCACGCAGTCCTCATTGAAGGCTGAACAATCAAATATTTGGGTCTTTTCACTGACTGTAACTGGGTAAATTTGTGATGAGCAACGGACTCCTGCGTGCCTCTCTGTTCCGTATGTTCATGGTATGCAGTTTCCTGTGGAGAGTTTGTTCAAAAATTGGTTGTGAAGGACCTGCACTGACTTCCAGAAACAATTTGTTTTCACAATTTTTATTCACTATCTTATTCAAATGCAAAACCTCTTACACCATAAGCAAGAATGTTACCCAACATGGAGACTCTCTCTCTCTCTCTCTCTCTCTCTCTCTCTCTCTCTCTGTCTCTCTCTCTCTCTCTCTCGCTCTCTCTCTCTCTGTCTCTAGCATGTCTTTTAATCTATGGCATGTCTTTTAAGTGCTGTTTTATTCACAAATGTTTGAGCGTATTACACGTATAATCACACATAGTAGGGGTTGTATATTTGCGGAAATATGCTGATGTAAAACGGAAATGTGCGAATAATTAAGAACATAATCACGGAGCACTTCCAAAATGTTTTGATTAAGCAAAGGAAATGTTTTGATGGTGATGGTAGTTCAGAGGATGTTCTGATCTAACGTTCTATACAGAACAGCAGGCAGTTCAGAGATCATCATAGATCCATAAGAGAGCAATTTTAAATCTCGCAATGCCATTGTTTATTCTTTGAGAAGATCAGTAGGTAAGAAAACTTGCTCCTGGGTCAGGTGAATTCCACCTGAGGTGTGACAGAGACAGTAAGTAGGAAAACTAAAGTTGTTAAGAGTAACATAAATACATATATCAGTTTAAAAAGCTAAATTAATCTTCAACATCCTCATTATTAATGTCATTTAATGTAATCATGTAAGTGACTGTCCCTGTTTCTAAATTTTTCCTCCCAACACTGCAGTAACGACCAAATGGTGGCACAATTCTAAAGAATGCTTTTTACTACTTCTTTCTAATTTTCTGACCAACTATTTGTTAGAACCATTAAAAGCTTAATATTTTTGCAGTTTTATGTTTGGCCCTGTTTTATTCCCAGGAGTTTAGTTTTCCATTGCTTCATTTATTTCCTGTTTAAACTTAACACCAGGTGATAAAAATTCTTTCTGTACGTAACTGCTTAAGCTACCATTAAAGTTTTATAGTAATCTCCTAAAAACGTTCACATACCGTGACTGTGAGTTCAACTAATGCCATACAGATTAATAAAATAAACATATGTTTTACTTTAATGTCACATTTTGGGGCCGATCTTTACCTATTCACTTATAATGTATATTTGTACACACACAGGCTGTATCCCAAATCCCTTCCCCCTACAAAGGCTTTAAAATAAAGCTTAACTTAATGGCTAAGGTGACGGATTGAGCTTTAGTAATAAACGTATTTCAGTTTTAGAAGTGTGTAATTCTGTGCTGTAATCCTCTGCCAGCACAGCTGATGAATTCTGGGAAGGCGTGGGTTCTCCCTCAATGAGGGCACAACAGTTTGGAAGCAGCCAAGGCAGGATTCCGGGTGGTTAATCAATTAGGCCTTGTTTTATTAGGAGTGAGTCAGTAAAGCTCTGATTTTATTGCTTATTTAACCAGGACTTATGAATTGGAGGGCAGGTTTTTATAGAGTTAATTTAGATTTAGACCACGGTCTGATATTATGTAATCTTCCAGCTTACAAAAATGTTTGAGGTTTACTTTAGCTTATGGTAATTAAATAGAAAAAAAATATTTATTTATTACTATTATATAAGCATTGATTTCTATCCATGACATGAGCAAGGATTTAACTACTCTAATCAATACACACTAGAGAAACCCAATGGAGAACATACAAAATCCACACAGACAGACTCATCTCCCAGTTGTTATATAAATAGTACATTATATTTTCTAATCATATTACATTACCGTGTAATATTCCCAAAAACCGCTGGTTCCTTTTTGAATCATGGTTCCTTCTTTATAACAATTAATTTTTTATTTTCTTTTTTTTTTTTTTTTTTTTGCTGCTGTCACCATAGGTTTGCTCTATATGGATTAATAAATTAAAAGATAAACTAAATAACATCACAAAGCTGCTTTGAGACAATAGTCCTTTGACAAAAACTGCTTTAGAATAAATCTAATTTGTATTAAATTAATAAACATTATTATTGTGCAAATTATGGACATATTTACCAGAACTGAACTGTGCAATTTTTTGTTTAGTATATATTAGTGTTTATTTAAGCCCTGTTTGTTATTTGTTATTTTTTTAACCTTACTAAGCTTTTATTTTGTTTTAGTCTTTATGTTTTTTCCTCCCTTGTATGAAGTTGTTCCTCAGTTTGCGATTGGCCTTAGATGCTATTCACTACACTCATATTCTATCAATAGAAAGTCCCCACAATGATAGAAATACAAGCTGCAGTAACACACAGTATAATATCATATATATGTGTGTAGTTTTTATGACTTTATGGAGGCCACATATTTCAGTAATAACTTCGTTTGTCCAAATGCTTGAGGTTATTTGGCTGCTCCCATAAACAAATGGTTTTTTTTAAACACGTTATTATTTTAGGTCTTTATTTAGCTACATAATATAGTGCTTAAATATGATAGATAAACTGTTTGTTATTGTGTGGTCAATGTCGTAATAACATTGTTTTTAAAAAAATATTATAATATTTGAATGTATTTGGTGGATGCCCAATGAGAAACACTTTTTTTTTCTTTTGAAACATGGTAATGGAGATTAATTTAGCCCAGTGACGACCCCACATTCCAGTCCTACCACGAAGTGACATCCCATTTGGACCCCATGAACCAGACTAGGACAAAGTTGGGTTAAAATATGAACATGAATATAAAATATGATCATAAAATATGAATAATTCAGATCAAGTGTTTACCAAACATTATTTATTTTCAAGAACAGAAACACTGAAAACAATCTTTAAAAAAAATCGTATTATTCTGACCAAATGGCCCAGCAATAACAGTTAGGTTCCTGAGTAATTTTTATTTGGTCCCCACTGGGAAATGATGTTTGATTTAAAAAGTAAAAGAACTGAGTGGTTTTCTTTTTATGATCAGGTGTAATACTGAAGTGAACAGAGATTTCCTTATAAGATAATAACACTCTGACTTTGGTTCTTTCTCTCCGTTCTCTGGTTTGTTTGTGTCTCTCACTCTGTAGAATAACTGAAGCCAGTAGCGTGATAGCAGATTTGTTCCACTCTGCCATGCTTTGCTTTCCCAGTGTTATTTGGCACAAACTCAAGAGCTACTACTT
Source organism: Loricariichthys derbyi (assembly GCA_033118015.1). Taxonomy (NCBI): domain Eukaryota; kingdom Metazoa; phylum Chordata; class Actinopteri; order Siluriformes; family Loricariidae; genus Loricariichthys; species Loricariichthys derbyi. The sequence continues at coordinate 11,197 of JAVSBU010039511.1, forward strand.
TACAACAGACAAATCACTGCACGGGTTGCCAGATTAAATACAATTCAGCATATTATGGCTTAATAAAGTCAATGTACTTAAAATACTTACAACAAGGAGTCACAAACAGACAGACGAGTGCTGAGATCCTTTATCAGAGTTTATTCAACACTCATAATCGAGGAGGACAAGGACATTTACTGAAAAAGGGACATTTACTGAAAAAAGGACATTTAGTGGAAAAAAAGGACATTTAGTGGAAAAGGACATTTACTGAAAAAAGTAACATTTAGTGGAAAAAAAGGACATTTAGTGGAAAAGGACATTTACTGAAAAAAGTAACATTTACTGAAAAACGGGACATTTCCTGAAAAAAGTAACATTTACTGAAAAAGGACATTTAGTGAAAAAAGGACATTTACTGAAAAAAAGGACATTTACTGAAAAAAAGGACATTTACTGAAAAAAATGACATTTACTGAAAAAAGTAACATTTAGTGAAAAACGGGACATTTCCTGAAAAAAGTAACATTTACTGAAAAAGGACATTTAGTGAAAAAAGAACATTTAGTGAAAAAAAGACATTTAGTCAAAAAAGGACATTTAGTGAAAAAAAGACATTTAGTGAACAAAAGACATTTAGTGAAAAAAGGACATTTAGTGAAAAGAGGACATTTACTGAAAAAAGGACATTTACTGAAAAAAGGACATTTGGTGAAAAAAAAAGACATTTGGTGAAAAAAAGACATTTACGGGGAAAAAAGGACATTTAGTGAAAAAAAGGACATTTAGTGAAAAAAAGGACATTTACTGAAAAAAAGACATTTACTGAAAAAAAGACATTTAGTGAAAAAAGGACTTTTTGTGAAAAAAGGACATTTAGTGAAAAAAAGGACATTTAGTGAAAAAAAGACATTTAGTGGAAAAAAAACATTTAGTGAAAAAAAGGACTTTTTGTGAAAAAAGGACATTTAGTGAAAAAAAGGACATTCAGTGAAAAAAAGACATTTACTGAAAAAAAGACATTTACTGAAAAAAGGACTTTTTGTGAAAAAAGGACATTTAGTGAAAAAAGGACTTTTTGTGAATAAAGGACATTTAGTGAAAAAAGGACATTTAGTGAAAAAAAAGGACATTTACTTCACTTTTTGTGTATATTTATGTCTTTTAGCAGAGACTCTTATCCAGAGCCCTTTATAATTGTTGCAGTCTTACAATCTAAGCTATTGTGGGTTAAGGGATTTGTTCAAAGACCTAACAGTGGTAGCTTGGTAGAGGTGGGATTTGAACCCTGGACCTTCTGGTTTAGGATCCAGTGCTTTAACCACTGGTATCTGGGCAGTGTGTAGATGATACACAAGGACTGGAAGCAGGAATATTAAGGAAGGAAATGTAGGTTCTGGGAAATGAGGAGTATGAACTGAAACTTGGCAACTGGAAAACAAAATTTAAGGACTATGAACTTGGAGACTGGGAAGCCAGAACCCAGGACTGGGAACTTGGGATGCAAGAAATAACAGGTGGGAATTTGGAGACTAAGAAATAAAATTTAAGGACTATGAACTTGGAGACTGGGATACAAGAAGTAAGGACTGTGGAACAAGACATGAAGGAGGGAGGCCCAGGAGCTGACCAGATGGATTTGGGTGACTTTGCCCTTGAGTGAGGGAATAACTTTGACTCTCCAGAGTTAGTGAGGTTGAATCAGCTGTACCTTGCTGATCAGGAAGAGCTCTGATACCAACAATCTTAGACTGAAGCCAGAAATCAAGATTACTTAGAAACTAGAATTAGAGATTGGAAACCAGGACACTGGAAAAAAAGAATAGAAGACTATGAAAAATACTTAAAATTCATAGTGAGTAATTTAGAGAAGGAGAGCAGCAAAAGGAGACACCAGCCTTTTCCATTTTAGAGCTGAATTACTCCCATGGCTGAATCACAATTAAATTAGTACAATTTATTTTTCCATCTGAAGTGCTCAGCGCTGAAAGTTACTGAAGGAAAGCTATACACTTCTCTTTAAACTACTTTTCACAACCTGTGATCTATAAATTTAGGATAAAAATCATAATATAACAAAAACCTGTAATAAGAGGAATGTGAATTGTAACAGACCCACATCTGTGCTGCAACCTCTGGCAAACCTCATTTCACACAGATATATATCTCCAAACAATTTTTCTAAATGATGAGCAATGAAGCGTCAAACTTTTAATTAACGACACGTTTTTCACACATGAAGTAGAGGAAAAAATAGTGAGGTCATCAACAAAAAATCACAGTTATTCCTTTGTTGCTCCTCCTTTATGTCAGTTTGAATTTTTTAAGGCGTGGATTTCACTAATGAAAAACATCTACATCAAGCTGATTCCAACTTTCTCCAATAGATCAGCTTTGCAGGGTGGAGCCTCTTCATGAACCAGTTTTTTGAAATATGCCCATCAGTGTTCAATGAACTTGTCACTGAGTTAATCTTTAAGGCTCTTTGCTCTTTAACAAATTACATCTTCATCAAACATATTCTTTATAAAAACAAATGAGAAAATTGTCTAAAATTTCTGTCTACACCTTTCCATCGGATTTTACGGTGATGATCTCCGTCTCCGATGGTCCATTACATCACATATCACTCTAGAACTTAAAATATTTTACCAAGTATGACTTTGAATGATCGGCATCTTTTGCCACACTCTGTATTGGATTTCCTGCTTGAAGGACTTTTGTTAAGTTTTTCAGTGTTTTTATTGATAGTTATTTTGTTATTGAAATGTTTGTTTGTTTTTGTTCAATTAGCCAAGTGCAAGGTTTGGGACAAACAGCTTCTTTTGCCACACTGTGTTGGATTTCCCTTTTCAGGAGTGTTTTGTTGTTTCCATTGATAATTCTCATGTTTTGGTTATGTTTTCTTTCAATTAGCCAAGTCCAACAGCTCTTTGATGTCTCTAAACACTTAATTTTAACTACAGATTACTTTGTGTTTCTAGATTTGCACCAGTATTATTTGTAAAATTGTAAATTACAGGGAGATACTGTAATGTTTTCCACAAATATGGTATCAGTTAATATAATTTAATTTAGTTTGTTGTAAGTGAATGTAACTCTGTATTGTAGATCTTGATAAAGGTTTGATAAAGTAATCCAGTGCCCATGTGCTTCTATCAGATA
>JAVSBU010039608.1:0-14341 GCA_033118015.1 Loricariichthys derbyi
AAATATCTCCGGCACCGTAAATCACAGCAGGATGGTTCAGGTGTTTTTCGATTGGGAAAAATTAGGGCTTTCCAATGCTGTCGTGTCTGGGTACCAATGTGCTGCCTAGAAACGAATTTTCAGACATCAAAGGCATGAACTTAAGGAAAATATGCATTAGTTTTTGAAAATTCGTTTCTCAGCAGCACATTGGTACCCAGACAGACACCTTCTCTCCTTCTTTATTGTTCAGCTTCCCATACAGCTCCTCATACGCCTTCTGCTTTGCTTTTGCCACCTCTCTTTTTGCCCTAGGTTGCATGTGCTTATATTTCTGTCTACTTTTGTCAGTCCTATCACTGTCCCATTAATTTTTAGCTAACCTCTTACTTTTAATAGCTTCCTGCACTTCACTATTCCACCACCACCACACTGTCATATTTCTGCAAATATTTTATTATATATTTTCAGTGGACAATGCTATAGAAATAAAACTGTGCTATGGAAATATATCTTTGCCTTTATAATGTCCCACCCAACCAAAGGGCCACCAAGACCCAAATACAGATCACCATCGTTTATGGGCTACCAAATTGCTCCTGTGCCATCTCAGCGTTAGTATTTATTGATTTTTCAAAGCTCAATTTCTGAATCTACTATGCAACCTCTGGAGCCCTTAATGAACCAGCAGTGTATTAACATCAAACATAATGCGATTACATTGTTTCAAATCAAGTCAGATGTTCTTTTATTACAACAGAATATTATTTCAAAGCAGCTTTACACATAACTAAATCTAAATTTTAAAGGGGTTTGCTTTTACACAGATTCTTACAGATAACCACTGCATATTATTTCCAGGAGCAGACTTGCAAATAGAAGTTTGTTATTATACAATAAACCAAGTATGACAAATTATAAAACAGTATATTTATTCTTTAAAAAAATATTATTTTTTATAATATTATTTTATGAAGTATTAAGTTAAATTATTAAAAAAGTTAAAAAGCAATGCCTGAGTAGAGCATCCCATTTTATCCCCACTTCTGGTCAAAGCCTATCTGTAATTACTATCCTGGAATTTACTGGCTGCATGCATGGGTACAGTTCAGAAAGTGTACCAGTCAATTGCAGGGTTCCATAACTATACTAACTGATCTTCATTTTGCAAGCTTGGGGTTTGTGGTTGCCTAAAGTGTCATGATACAGGAGGAAGGACCTAAGCACAGGGGGCGAATGGAAGGAAGCGTTGAGTATAAGCTAGGAGGCAAGGGATGGCAACCATGGGAGGTCCCTCTTTCCCTACTCTACCTAAGGCCCTAACAGTTACCTTGGACCTCCTGGTTCCTAAACCAAATCCCCCCTTGGCGGGACAGCTGGTACTTCTGTCTCTATAGGAATGGGCAACCACCCTAAACATCTCCAGCTGAGCAGATGTGAGGAAGAGGGGATGGAGATGGAAAAAGGGCTGAGGAGAAGGGCAGGCTGGGAAAATATGAAACATGAAATGATCAAAACTGGAGCAAGGGACGAAAAACCCAAGTCAACAAAGGTAATGAGCTTGAGCAAAAGGTAACATGCAGAGTTTGAGCGATAAGCGAAATAATTAACTGAAGGAGAAGGGAGAACTAAGGTACAGAGCAAAGCTCCTGACTAAAACCAACAAAAATGTACGAGGGCCGAATGAAGGGAGCCGCTCGAAAGAAAGAAACCAAAATGCTGAGAGCACCAAAGCTTAATGCAAGCAAAAAAAATGAAAAGATAAAGCATGAGCAAAATAAATGTGAAAATGGTAGATAGCAGAACAAGTGAACAAATGCTGAATGAAAAACATCGACTGCAGTGACACACAGAGCAGTCAAGGACATGATGAGAAACCCTGCTGAATGCTGTCATTAAATAAATATACATACAGGTGTTTCTTACCACAGCTGATCTGACGTGCACCAGCGTGATCTCAGAGCAATTGGTGGGCCGGCTCTTCCCTCTAGTGGCCTGAGAGCCAGAACCATGCCTGATGACAGTAGACCTCCTAGGGACTGCCCCAGATATCAAACCAGCTCTAACGAGATCCAGGTCCAGTATGTTACGGGCTGGCACCCACGAGTGTTCCTCAAGCCCATACCCCTCCCAGTCGACAAGACATTGAAGGCCCCCTTGTACCCACTGAGAGTCCAAGATACAATGTACCACATAAGCTGGGGCCCCCTCAATGAGTCGAGAGGGAGGCAGACAAGCTGTACGTGCCAGAGCATGGCAGAAGAAGGGTTTGAGCTGAGATATGTGGAATATAGGACAGACTTTCACTTTGTGGGGGAGATCCACCCTGTAAGAGACTGGATTGATGCACCTCACCACCTTGAAGGGACCCATGTATCTTGGCACCAATTTCCCTGAAGTTCCTTGTAGGGGAAGGTCTTGGGCGGACAACCAGACCTGCTGCCCTGGATGGTAAGGGGGTGATGGCTTGCGTCTGCATTCAGCTTGCCAATGTATGGTCTCACTAGCCTGCTCCAGGGCTGCCGAGCCCTCCTCCAGGCCTATCTACAGTGTCAGGTGGCTGACAGGTGGCCCTTTCGTCTCGCAGGGTTGGGAACAAGAGTGGAGGGAACCCAAATTGGCACTCAAATGGTGACATACCTAACTCTGAGTGCTGGTGGTTGTTGTGGGCTATCTCAGCCCACATGAGGTAACCCACCTAAGTGGCTGGGCTCCCCAAGGCCAGGCAGTGGAGAGAGCAACCAAGCTCCTGGTTGACTCTCTCCATCTCTCCATTCGATTTGGGGAGGATCCCCAATGAGAGGCTAGCCATGTCCTGCCAGAAGGTTTTCGGCTAGCTGCATGATGAATGTGTGGGAGAAGTGGCAAGTCGTGTGCCTGGTGGCTCTTTCCATGGAGGACATTGAGGACATCTACCTATTCAGAATCACGATTACATGTGTTTTGTTGACTGGATTAGGCATTGCCCTGGTTTATCAGGAAATTCGTGGAATGGGGACAGCTGTCCAAGGCCCCTTAAAGCTGCCCAACATGACTGACATGGTGGGCAGAGCTGTCAGCACTCAGACTGTGACTGTGCAAGTGCAATGTGGATAACATCATGAAGAAGTTGTCTGCTTTGCAAAGGCAATTGGATCAATTGGAGACAAAAATGGACTAGAGAGTAGTCGTGACAATTGAATGCAACTGCTCACCACAAGCCTAAACAATAATGGTGTAATCTACTTTTGGCTCCCCAAATCAGCACTGGCCTCATCCAAGGCTGCTGCTGGAATAACAAATTCCTCCAGAAAGTACACTGAACAGAGATGCTCTTGTATCCCATCCCCATTCACCAGACACCTGCTGATTGTTGACTCTGCCACTCAATCAAGATTGTCTCCATGGCAATTTGCTGTGTTATCGCTATAATATCCTGTGGACCGAAGCCCCAGACTGGGATGTCAGATGAAGTGACTCTGCAGGTCCCTGCAATCCACTTCACATGCCTTTGTTGCTTTTGTCCACCAATACAGCAAAATGGGTCCATTGATCAGCACTGGTAATCAGCATCAGAGGCATCTACACTGACAGCAAAAGCAAACTCTGTATCTGGGAGCTGCAGGATCAGAGCCAAGGTTAGATGTCCCTTCAATGCCTTGAAGGCCTCTTGGGCTTGGCAGGTCCAGCAAAAGCCCCCCAGGGTTTTCTGGGTGAGGGATGTAAGTGGGGTTGGCACTGCACTATGAACTGCCAGAAAAAGTTGGCAAACCCTAAAAATCACTGAACCATGGGTTGCAGCCAGCTGGAGACTGCCTCAATCTTGGCCGGGTGCATCTGAATGGAGTCCTGGCCAACTATGAAGCCTAAAAATGAGACCAAGGTGGCATGGAACTCCGTCTTCTCCAGCTTGACGTAAAGATGGTGCTCCAGAAGTAGTTGGAGCACCTGCCAAATGTGTCTCACATGCTCCTCCAGGGAGCGACTAAAGACCAGAATGTTGTCAAGGCAGACATACATGTAGCAGTCTAGGGCCTCATGCAGCATGTCACTTACAAAGCATTCATCAACCCAAATGCATGACTAAATGCATGACTATTCGTAATGACCTGTTGGCATGAGAATGGCGATCTTACAATTCCCCCCTGCCAAATACACACCAGGTTGTACACACCACAAATCAAGCTTAATAAAAAACCCCTGGAGTGCCCTGGAGTTGCCCTTGGAGTGCGTAAAAGGCCATGTTCATCAAAGGCAAGGGGTAGCAGTCCTTGACAGTTAGCACAGTGAGGCCCCTATGCAAGAGAGGAACATCCCATCTTTCTTTGCCATGAAGAAACAACCAAATGATCCCACACCCAAGGGCATCACAGGTGTACTCCTCCATCACACATCACTCAGAGGGATTGAAGGAAAAGAGTCTTTTCTGGGGGGAGGTCCATGGGAGAAGGTTGATGGCAGAGTTGTAGGGAGGAGGCAGGCCCTGGGCATGCTGTTCACTAAGCAAGTCAAGTTCCGATACTGGGCAGGGACCCTGGATAAGTCAGGAGCTGGCTTACCCTGGATGGAGGGTGGTGACGAAGGTGCCAGCAAGATGAATGATGCCTGGCATCAAGGAGCCCATGAGATGATGGTGCAGATCTGCCAATTGACCAATGGGTTGTGCTGCTGGAGCTACAGAAGCCCTAACACCAGCTGTAAATGAGGTTCCTGGGTGACGAGCAGGGATATCTGCTCTGTATTGTTCCTGAGGCAGACCTCAATAAGCTCCATGCGGTAGGCTACTTCCCTAGGGGGCAACCATCCATGGCAAAGAGGGGCATCTGTTAGGGAAGTGGCTAATTCTAGGCCAGCCCAGAGTCACCGACTGCCACATCTAGCTGGGTGGCACAAAGCAGGCCTGAGAAGGGAGAGGATGAATTAGGCCCAGAACCGGCATGTTTGTTTCTCGAAAACATAAGAGACATGCCCGGAGTGACAGCTCCTCCCAACTGCATGGGTTCTGGAGCCAGGGTTTCTGGGTGTGGGTGCACTGTACTCAAACATGGGGTCAACATGAAGGTGAATGAATGGGAGTGGGACGTTTACGCTCCTGTTGCCTCAGCCTGGTACACAGCTTGTAAAGAGCTGCCAGTTCATCTATGAGGAGCTTGTTCAGACCCTTCCCAAATATGGCCTGGAGGGCATCATTGTTCCACCCAGATTCTCTGGCCATAATACGGAAAATGGAAGTTGATAATGTACTCAACAACTGGCCAGGAGCCCTGGGTGAGCTCGAGAAAGCAGTGTGCAGGATTGCGCCTGCCTCGAGAAGGGTGAAAGGTGTCCCTAAGGGCGTGAGTGAACACCTCCTTGGTAGCGCACTTGTGGGCCTTGGCCTCCCACAGGGCCGTGGCTCAAGCCAGAGCCCTTCCAGACAGTAGGGAGATTATATAGGCCCCCCAGGCCTGGTCAGATGGGAATCTCCCTGGCTGTTGTTCAAACAGGTGAGAACATTGTAAGAGAAAATCCTGACAGGCAGCTGGGGTGCCGATGGCTATAATACCTGGATGGCTCAACAGAGTTCAATGAGATGGTGTGAAACCTCCCTGAGCTGGAGGTCATGCTCACTGAGCAGAGCCCTTTGGTAGCTGATGTCAAGGTCATGAGCGACAGTCCCCACTAGGTCCATGGACTGGTCATGTCTTTCTGTCATGATACAGGAGGACCTAAGCATAGGGGGTGAATGGAAGGGGGTGCCATGGGAGGTTCCCTCTTTTCCTACTCTATCTAGGGCCCTAATGGTTACCTCAGACCTCCTGGTTCCTAAGCCACCTCTCCCCTTGGCAGAAGAGCCAGTACCTCTGTCCCTGGAGGAATCAGAATCAGAATCTTTATTTCGCCAAGTAGCAGATGTACAAGGAATTTTTCGACAACCACCTTAAATATCACCAGCTGGACAGACATGAGGGAGAGGGGAAGGAGATGGAAAAAGGGGTGAGGAGAAGGGCAGGATGGGAAAAACAGAAATGGTCAAAACTGGAGCAAGGGACGAAAAACGCAAGTGAACAAAGGTAAGGAGGCAGAGCTTGAGCAAAAAGCAAGATAATCAACCAAAGGGGAAGGGAGAACTAAGGTACAGAGCAAATCTGATGAAAACCAATTAAAACCAAAAATGAAACCAAAGTGCTGAGAGCACCGAGGCCAAACATGAGCAAAAGGCAGAAAAAACAAAGCATGAAAGAAACAAATGGGAAAACGGTAGATAGCAGAATGAGTGAACAAATGCTAAATAAAAAACAATGGCAGTGATGCACGGAGCACTCAAGGACGTGATGAGAATACCTGCCAAACGCTGTCATTAAATAGAAGTTTGTACGGGTGTTTCTCGTCAAAGCTATTACTCCATGCACCTGCATGAGCTCTTCGTCCTTGAGCAGTTGGCGGGCCGGCTCTGCCATCTAGTGGCCTGAGAGCCAGAACCACAGCTGATAACACAAAGTGGTTGGGTCTCTTTTTACGTTTTGGTTCTCCCAACATTTAGGGTTTTTTCTTGCCATTGTCAGACTAGGCTGGCTAAATTAGGGCTTATTATACCTTATATTTTTATGGCAGCTTTGAAACTAAAAGAAAAGCCTGAGACAACAGCAGGCTAAGAGTTTTCAACTAGATTTTGGAACATGAACATGAGGTCAACTTCTGGTGTTAGACGATAAACTCTGGCTCACTGTTGGGATTCCAGTATATTTCCAAGGTGTCTGATGGAGGTTGGTCAATTCTCTGGGCAAAGCAGCCCAAGTTCTCAATGAAAGTTGACAAACCAATTTTCTATGGACTTTAAGGACAGCAGTGCAGAAAGTTGAAGAAACCTATAAATGTGTCATTTTGAATAAGTATAATAAGTATTTTTTGACACTCAATTTCGCCCGCAGTTTTCGAGATACCGACACGGGACAAAGACTGAAACGTGCAGAATTCTTGGGACATTGTTTCTTGTACACAGCTAAGAATTCACAAATCGCATTTGCACGCTATGCGCGAAAGTGCAAAAAAAATTTCCCATTGACTTAACATTAGTGCCGCTCACCGAAGGCTGTAACTCTAACACTTTTTGAGCTAGAAACCCGAAAATCGGCAGGCATGGACCGGGGAGCACTCTGACCCGGCACTTGCATCATGGCAATCACACTTGCATTTTCTGCAGGAAATGTACCTCTCTAGTTATATTTGGTGTCCACAAACAAGGCTGTATTGTGTATATCTGCATGATTTTGGACCTACTAAAAGTGGTGGAACAGTGTAGAAATAATTAAAATTGAATTACAAAGTAAATAAAACAAGTGTAACACAATGCTCTGAAGGGAACTGCGATTCCCTTCAACTGCCGCCGGGAGGCGTCAGGGTAGCACGAGAGAGCCAGGTGATTAACAAAGTGCCTTCACCTGAGTTTTGAGCCACACTCTCTATTTAAGCTTGGTTCTCTCGTGCTATGGCGTGAAGTATTTCCACTTATCGTGACTTACCGAGCGTTCTATATTGTGCTTTGAGACTTTGGATTTTGACCGTTTGCTTGTTCTACCGACTCCGATTCTTGCCTCTACGTGTTCCTGGTTTCTGGTGATATTATACCCTTCTGTACGATTATGGTTCTGCCTAGCCCTGTGTGTTTAGTGTTTGTTTGTTTTGCGTTTGTCATTGGTTTACTAGTGCGCATTTGTTTAAATAAACATTCATTTCTACTCCGTGTTCATCTGTGCCTCCAATATGTCACAGAATACTTCGCCACTTCACCAACAGACGGCGGAGGCTCACGCCTTTCAACAGGCCGTTGAGGCGCAGAGCTTAACATTGGGAGAGCACCATAACGCCATTGCTCATGTTTCCCAGAGCATGCAGCAGCTTGAGCAGGGCCAAGTACTACACAGCCAGGAAATTTCGAAGTTATCTCACTCTCTCCGGCAGCTGAGTGTTCGGGAGGTGGACACCATCAGCATGAGTAAGCCGCAACATTATGATGGTCAACCCGATTGTTCGGCTCCAGGCTCGGATAAGGCTAAAATTCATTATTTCTCGCATAACTGGTATTGCTCTTCAATGGGCCACCGCCGCTTGGGAGTCGGTTCGTGAGCTGTCCTTTAAGGACTTTAAAGCCAGATTTCGTACCATTTTTGACCACATGAGCGACGGCAAGTGTGCCGGAAAGAGGCTGTCCTCCCCACGCCAGGGGGGACTCATGGTAGTGGAATATGCCCTACAATTCTGCACCCTAGCTGAAGGTAGCGGATGGAACGAGCCCGCATTATTGATTGCATTCTGCTCAGGGCTACACACTGAGGTTCTTAAGGAGCTGGCATGCAGAGATCTCTCGACAAGCTCATTCGTCTTGATTCGTCTTGACCACCTCCGACACCGGCAGGATCCCATGCCTGTAGCCCCCACCAGTCCACCAGGACCACGTCCAGAGGCTGAGACACCTCTGGACCAGAAACAGTGTGAGTCCAACAGGTTCCAGTCGAGGGAGTCACCAGCGACGAGCTGCGGGGTCCAGTGTCTGTACTGCGGGGCCAGGGAACACTTTATGATCGACTGCTAAGCTTGCATGAGCCAGAACATGGCGCCTACCCCGGGAAAGTGGTGAGTGAGTAATGTGGTGTCTGCCCACTCAGGAGTTGGTCTCAAGATCGTTTACCCTGCCAGTGAAGCTGCACTGTGCCTCTGTATGTTCTGTCTTTACAGCGCTTCTTGACTCCGGAGCAGAGGGCAACTTCATCTCCCAGGAGGTCGTCCAGCAGCTCCGGATCCCCACAGAGGCACTAAATTGCAAGATGGGGCAGCGATCGACGGCGCAGCACTGGACCAGGGGGAGATCTCGCACATCACCAAGCCACTCTGCCTGGAGGTCAGCGCCTGTCACACTGAACAGACCCCATTCTTTGTCCTGAACAGCTCCAAGTTTGCTGTCATCTTGGGTCTGCCCTGGCTTCGACTGCACAACCCCAACATCTCCTGGAAGGACCAGGAGATCCGCAGCTGGTCACGGTATTGCCTACAACGATGCATCCAACGCCCCAGCCTGAGTCTTCAGTCCACAACCACAACACCCATCACTGAGTCCGTGATACCGTCAGATTACCAGGACCTCAAGGAGGTGTTCAGCAAGGTTCGGGCTACATCACTGCCTCCTCATCGTCCTTACGACTGCACCATCGAGCTCCTTATGGTAGCTGTCCTACCCAAGCTGGCCTATCCCCTATCGCAGGAGGAGGAGAAGGAAATGTCAGAGTACGTGGACGAGGCCCTGAAGCAGGGATTCATCTGTCCCTCCAGGTCTCCGGTAGCGGCCGGGTTCTTCTTTGTCAAGAAGAAAGATGGCACCCTCTGCCGCTGCATAGACTACAGAGGGATCCACTGGTTCCGGCGGCACTAGAACAGCTGAGAGGGGCGAGGTACTTCACGAAGCTTGACCTTCGAAGCGCATATAACCTGATACGCATCCGCAGGGGTGACGAGTGGAAGACCGCCTTCATTACCAATAAGAGCCCCTATGAATATCTAGTCATGCCCTTCGGCTTATCAGTGGCGCCGTTGGTCTTCCAGTCGTTCATAAACGACGTGCTCTGAGACATGCTCGACCGCTTCCTCATCGCATATATTGACGATATTCTCATATATTCCGAGGACCTCCAGAGCCATATTAAGCATGTTCGAGTAGTGCTCAAGAGACTACTAAAGAACAACTTATTCATAAAAGGTGATATTATACCCTTCTGTACGACTACGATTCTGCCTAGCCCTGTGTGTTTAGTGTTTGTTTGTTTTGCATTCGTCATCAGTTTACTAGTGCATCATTTGTTTAAATAAACATTCATTTATACTCTGCGTTCGTCTGTGCCTCCAATATGTCACAACAAGATCATTATTATAAATATGTAAATAACAGTGCATCACAAAAGACTACTGAATCCCAAACAACCTGCTTAAAATCTCCACGGCAATTTGGTTGAAGGGTTCAGCTGACAAAAAATGTTGAAAGCCAACTGGCTACAGAACTTTTGCTCACCTGTTTTATTTTTTATTTTATACTTGACACATTGGAAAATTATTTATACATGGATAGAGATCAGTGGTAGAAGTGCTCAGGACCTTTGCTGTATCTCAATGAATCATACTTAGGCTCCTGAACCCTTTATAAATGTTTACAGATATCATGTGCCTCACCACATCTGTGTATTTATTTGTGGTGATTTTTCAAAAGAAAAAGGCAACTGACTAAATAGTTAGCTAACAAGAACACACATTGTTATCCAATGCATGCCTGTTAGAGGCATGGATAGTAACAGGTGTTGAGGCTGATCTCCTCCAAGGACAGAAATAGAGCTACAATGGATTAAGCCATGAAAAGAGGTGGGAGTTGAGGCTTGCTGCCCTTGTATAATGTTCTGTCTTGCTGACCAGATTGTGCCTTATTTCCAAGCTCTTTTATAGACCTTCTAATTTTAAACTATGTCATTCAAATACACTATTCAAACATAAAACTGTGGGTCACAAAAAGCTGCTGCCTCAAAATGTAAATAATTAATATATCAAAACATACAGCTATTTGATTCCTTAACATATGAATTTTCCTTACTTATGTATTTACATATAATAAACTGGAATATGTATTCATAAAAAGTTTTGAGATATAAAAGACATGATGTTATATATGCGAATAAAACTTATACTTTTGCAAAAAAATCTTTGTCTTTGTGCAGTACATTTGGCACCCTATTCTTATTAATGTGGCTTAAAGACACAGTAAAGACACAAAGAGAGGAGAATATTCAATGTCACTATTGGTTGAATATTTGATTGAATACCAGGTTCACAGCCCGAAAATAATTTTGCAAACTATATCAGATGGGAGATGAGGTCACCTGGAATTATTGTAATGTAATGTAATTATTCTGGAGTAACTCATCAAACAACTAACAAAGTATGACGTATTGTCTCTTATTATATACATGTATTTAGCCGAGCAGTAAAAGCTTGCATCTAAGGGATATCCCTGTCTACTGTGGGCATTGCATGCTTTCAATACCAAAAGTTTAGTGGGAGCCCTTGCACTAAATCACCTCCTGCATTAAGTTTTAATACACTGAAAAATAATGCTTGCTGTTGTGTGGCCTTCCTGATACAGTGTGAGAGTAAACTGTTCAGTAGCCACTTAAATTCATAATGTAGGCAAAGAACAATTTACTTATCCAGTAACACACTTAACATTATAATGGACTAATAACGTAGCCCAGAAGTATTTATATAATGATGGAAAATAGAGGATATAGGTCAGAAGCATTTTCATACAACACCAGAACTGGATTTGAGAGACTATTATGACATCAGATCTAAAACTGTTTTACTTAGTAAAAGTTTTACTAATTTATGTTAAACATCTATTTATATACTGTATCTCTTAAGTTTTATTAAATTAAAATAACAGCATAAAAATTGTCACTCAATCATATGTCAGCCATAAGTTGCTTACACTGTATTGTGGGTAGCAACTGAAGTTTCATTGTGATTGTGACAGTGCAGTGTGAGAGCAGCTGTGTGGTGTGTCAAATGGGGAAGTGGGAGGCAGACAAAATAGGATGAGGGTGGGACAAGTAAAGTTAAGGGGTGGGGGCTATGAGGATGGGTTGATAGAGATCTATAGTGGACAGTATTCGGTTACAGAACATTTTCCAATGTTAGATACCTGCCAAGGCTATGAGAAACCCAAGGGCAAAGAAAGGGTAAACGCTACTATTGGCACCAACTGAGAAACTCTTTGTGCACTTTAACCTCTTTACTCAGACCCCTTTTTTCCCACAGACAAAACTATTACAAATTATTTTGATATGATGTGAAATCCTCCAAAAGTTCCAATTGATATTTCAACAACATTCATCAAATGTGTGCAAATGAATTAAATAAAACTGTTCACTAAATGCTTTTGAATATTATTCAAATTATTTGTAGACAAGAAGCAACGATCACAATTTTCAAACTTGCTCACACATTTCCTATTTGTTCTGTAATGGAGAAAAGACCAGTAGTGCAACAGAAATAGGCAGAGACAGGATGAAAGACAGGTCAACTTCCGTTTTCAGCCTCCTGTGTTCTCAAAGCTCTAGGTCTTTCCATCAGCTGGTGTCATGCCTCAGCACAGCTGACACACAGTGCTGACGCTTAAGCCACTGCCATGCCAAAATACCCTCTTCCAGGTTTGGAGACTTTCAGCTGTACTTTCTGCTTTTAAAAGTCAGAATGACTTCATATTGAAATGAAAAAAAAAGCTTACTTCTCAATTATACATAAATCTTAAAATCTAAGCCTTGAAAATGCCTAAAAGCAGACATGACACAGATATCTGAAAGCTGTATTTAAATAATTTAATGATTAAAAGATAAGAAAACAGCGTGAGAAGCAGGTCTTAATGTCTGACAGCATGATAGTCACAGTCCATTTGAAATACCCACTTCGGCAGTCTACCTTGTCTGACGACTATCCCTTTTAAATCTACTTTAATATACATACTGTCACTGTAATATTCTGTATGTAGTACACTGCTTATTTGAAAATTTGTACAACATCCAGGTATTATATGAACTCTAACTTAACTATTAAAATATTTTTCCAGTAATATTGCTTCAGTCAAATGCACAGTTAGCACATAAAAATTTGGTTAATTTGTGCACACCAAATACTTATTTATCCATAAAAATAGCTGTTGGTAACTCCACTTTATACTCTCAGCAAGTCAAACCAAAATTGAAAAAAATGTTGTCTCTAACTTTAACAAGAAACAAACATACAATTTAGGTGGTAAAAGACTTTTTACCTGGTGTGGCGAAGGCCAGGAGTGAGATGAAACAGCAGATTGAAACTACACCCTTCATGTTGGCTGCCAGGAGAACTCTGATAGCCTTAGTGACTATATATACCCAGCCCAGAAGGTCAAGGGGCAAGCAGTAAAGGGGCTGGGTACTCAACGAGGACTGCTGGGTAGCAAGTGTGTGTGTCACTGTAAGCATTGGGTTGGTACTAACAGGTGTCAAGACAGCACCATATATGTTACTCTGACAACTCTATGTACTAGAACAGCTGGCTGTTTCATTTAGGCACACCATTATGCCTGTGATGCCAAGTAAGTGGAATTTAGCCACAGGAACCCCTATTTGACAAAGGAGTCCTTGTAGATTTTAGTCAGATTACTCTGCCAAAATGTACATTTATGTAGGTAATGATGTATTTTAATTACGTATTAGTCATTAGTTTTAAGTTACGTTTTGCTTTAGATATATAAAACACAATGCTGTTCAGCCTGTTGTCCAATGAAATGCCAGATGAAGTTTAACATTAGTTTAACAACATGTTTTATGTAGATTGCAGATTTAAATGTATTATAGGAAAGTACAATTGCTTTTTTGTGAAAAAAATGATTTATTATTAATATCAGTGGATTTTGTTTAACTGCATAACTACACTGTAAAAAAATGGTCATAAAATTAACAGTAAAAAACTGTTAAATACCAACAGTAAAAGACTGTAAAACTGAAAACGGTGTATCATTGTAGTAGATACATGCAATTACCCTAAATTAAGAAACGGTGCTTAACATTAATTTTTACTGTAACAATATGTAAAAAACACATCATTCCACTGTTGAAATCTAAAATTAACAAGGAAATACTGTAATGTTATAAACATGTAATCACACTAAAATTAACAGTATTATATTGTTTAAATTACATTTCTGGTGATGGGCTACTTTTAAATTTCTGCTATAAAACTGTCAACTATTTTGCAAGAACACAACTTCATTTATACAGAATTACAATGTTAAAAATATGGGGAAAATGTTCTTTTATTTTTTTAAAGTAAGAAATATTTGTGAAATTAATATTAAAATGACGTAAAATCATTACATCATCTGTAACAAGAAAAACAATGAATAAGGGTATAATTTAAAACAATATATTAAAAAAAACAGAACAATGAATAATTGTTAATTTTGCAGTTGGTATATTTGAAAAGGACTATATTTTCATGTAGAAATTATGTTACTGTATTATAAGAAAAATTATAATAGTTGAATGAACGAAATACAGTTAAAATTATAGTGTATTATGAAGAACTGAAATAAACTGTAGCTATAACATTCTCCTACTTAGTTCTCCTACTTAGAAAGATGAGAGAGGTCTGTAATTTTCATCATAGGTACAATTCAACTATGAGAGACAAAAAGAATTTAAAAAATCCAGGAAATCACATTGTAGGATTTTTAAAGAATTTATTTGTAAATAATGGTGGAAAATAAGTATTTGGTCACCCACAAACAAACAAGATTTCTGGCTCTCACAGACCTGTAACTTTTTCTTTA
>JAVSBU010039810.1:0-14337 GCA_033118015.1 Loricariichthys derbyi
TCCATGTCCAAAAGTTTTCTTGGTCAAATAAATCCTTACAGCTTTGTGTTAAATCCAGAACATGAGAGAGAGAGAGAATGTGAGTGTGTGTTTGTTTGTTTGTGCCGGAAGCCACGACACTCACTCACTCTAGCGGCGGTGCCTAAATATGTAAACAATCCTGTAGTAATGCATGATCTCTTTCTGATTGTGTAAAATCCTGGGGATTAACCAATGGTACACAGGGCTATTTCAGCGGTAGCAGAACACTGCCGTTCTCACCCACGTTTTAACATCCACTTGTAAGGGATAGAACTGTGTATTAATCCCCGTTGCCTGATGTGTGCTGGGTGCTATGGCGTCAAAACATCGCTTTATTCGGCAGAGTTAGCGGCGTTATATGGCGATCAAAACGCCGGCCAGTTTGCTCCACCCCTTTCCACCACAAAAACAACCGGAACTACCGTGAACTTCAGTCTATGTACTAACCGCCGAATAAATCATCTATGTGTAAAAGGGGCCTAAGCCAGGGTGAGAGTACACAGCCATGGGGGGCTCCAGTGCTGAGGGTCAGAGGGTGGGATAGGAGGCTGCCCATCCTCACTCTCTGTGTCCTTGCGGACAGGAAGTTGTGGATCCAATAACACACTGTGGTGGTTCATGTCCAGTAGTTTATTAACCAGGTTGGCCGGGTTTATTGTGTTGAAAGCAGAGCTGAAATCAATAAACAGAATGCGTGCATGTGTTTTGGGGGACTCTAGATGCTGCAGAATGGTATGATGAGCTAAATTAACAGCATCTTCAACAGATCTATTAGCGCGCTATGCAAATTGGTGACAGTCCATTACGGGAGAGGTCAGATTTTTTAAATATGTGAGAATAATGCTTTCAAAGGATTTCGTTATTACTGAAGTCAGTGCAATTGGTCTGTAATCATTGAGGGATGACATAGTGTTTGATTGGGGGATAGGAATGATTATGGAGTCCTTGAATGATTTAGGTATTCTACACAAACTGAGGGACTGGTTAAATATGTAGGTGAAGATAGGGGCAAGTTGAGCAGCACAAAGTTTTAGTACATCTGAAAAAACCCTGTCAGGCCCTGCAGCTTTCCTCTTCTTGTTTTTACTGAAGGAAGCCCTCACCTCCTCTTCCTGAATAACAAATGGAGGATTTGTTAAGGGAGTTGGTGTCTGAATGGAAGGGGCAGGTGACTGTTCAAATCTTGTGTAAAACTGATTAAGTTCAGGGTTATTGTTGGTGCAGTGCAAGAAAACACTAGAGAAACACAGAAAACACTATTCCCTTAAAATAATGTCTTAAAATATGAACTTTAATCAGTCTTATTTTCAGTAAGTCTCTTCAAAAAACTTAAGTGTCAGTACAATTGATCCTAACAAAAAGCATCAAATAAGGACAGATACAAGGTTTTATATATTGTATAAATAGATTTTACTTATTAGATAGTAAATGAAATAATACAAAATAAAAGAGTATAATTTTCTCATCTGTATATGAAAATGAGTAAAAAACTAAGGAGAAATGTGTTGTCCATTTTGTAAATTGGATTTGCTTCATACATCAGGTCCTGATTTCCATATCAATACTTCTAAAATGAAAATGAGTATGTACACAATGTAATCAGAATCATTGTTAAACTTTAAAAGAATAAACTGTAGAATAACAATTTGTAGAATAAAGCATAAAATTTTTACCGTGACAGTTGTCTCACAGAGTCCTCTACAAACCAGAAATTTCATATTAGATTTCAAATAATATAACACATTAGATGGAAAACCCACTTAGTAATGTTTAAATAGCTTACCTGATGGATCATTGTCAAGCATGTGTCTTCTGATCATACAGAGCTTTATTGCAACAAAACAGACTGCAAGAAATAGGCCAATCCCTATTCCTATTACTGCATATCTCCATTCTGAGACTCAAAAAAAAAACCATGATACTGTCTTAAATAGGAAAGAAATAACTACACATGAATTATGTCATGACAGTGGTTACAAAAATGCATGATACTATTATCAGTGGAATGTTATTCTTACCTGGTCCTTTAGACGCATTGTCTTCCCCTTTTACATGTATGAAGAATATGTCTGAAATAACAAATACTCAAATTTCTTTTTACATTTTATTTGACTCAACTACCTGTAAATGGGTTGTACTTGTAATTACAAATTATAATAATAATTTGTTAATAAACATCCATTCCTGCCTTTCAGGCCAGCAACACATTCCAAAAAGGTATTGACAGGAGCAATTTAAGGACAGTATTGAGATAAAAAAAATTAATAATGATGTGATTTTAAACAGGTGTTGTCAACAGGTCGTTGTAATCAGGATTTGCTAAAATAGCAAATATGGAAATATGGGAGGGAGAAAACTTTTCAAGATGGGTGTTGACCATGGTGGCCATTTTGAAGTCGGCCATTTTGGATCCAACTTTATTATTTCCAATGGGAAAAGGGTCATGTAACACATCATACTTATTGAGAATTTTACAAGAAAAACAATGCTGTGCTTGGTTTTAACGGAATTTTATTCTTTCATGTGTTATTTACAATTTTCTCTTTGTTTACAGCCATTGACATGTTGCAGAGATTAACACGTGAGGAGGGGATAGAAATTGTGTTAATGTCTGGTGAACACAGTAACCAGCAGATTTCAATGAAAGACACCCTACGAGACCACCCATCTCCCATGCTACAGTTAGCAAACTGCTTGCCAAATTTTGTGAAATAGGTTCAGTGTTGGATTTGCCAAAATGTAGACGCAAGAAAGCTGTCACAAATGAAGAAACATCAGTGGCTGTCCTAGCTTCATTCAGCAAGAGCCCACAGCGTAGCACTCGCCACATGTCACTGGAGAGTGGCGTCAGTCAAACATCCCTTAGCTACTCACAAATGGCACTTACAAAATTCAGCTGCTGCAGCATCTCAATGAGGATGACTCAGATCGGCGCACTGAATTTGCAGAATGGGCAAGAAACAATTGGAACACGACCCTCAGTTTACACAGAACATTACTGTATGTTCAGTGATGAGGCAAACATTTTTGTGAATGGTGAAGTTAACAAACAAAACCACAGCTATTGGTCTGACACTAACCCAAAGTGGATGGTGTGGTAAATGGGGTACAAAGATAGTGGGGCCATTCTTCATCAATGGAAACCTCAATGCCACTGGATATCTGAAATTGCTACAAGATAATGCGTTTATGCACTGAAGTTGGCACTTTCCCAGAGCTTTTCCAGCAAGATGGTGCACCACCACATTATGGTTCTGTCAGGTCCAAGCATTCCTACATGAACAGTTTCCTGGAAAGTGGATTGGTCATCATGGGCCAGTTGAATGGCCACCAAAGTCTCCTGATCTGACTCCCTTAGACTTTTATCTTTGGGGTCATCTGAAGGCAGTTGTCTATGCTGTGCAGATACGAGATGTGCAGCATCTGAAAGAACGGATACTGGAAGCCTGTGCTCGCATTTCTTCTGTGGTGTTGCTATAAATGTGTCAAGAGTGGGAGAAGAGGGTTGCGTTGAAAATCCAACACAATGGGCAGAACTTTGAACACATTTCATAAGTGGTCATAAACTTGTAAATAATTCATGAAAGAATAAAGTTCTGTTAAAACCATTTTTTTTTTCTTGTGTTGAAGTTGATATC
Organism: Loricariichthys derbyi; assembly: GCA_033118015.1. Classification (NCBI taxonomy): domain Eukaryota; kingdom Metazoa; phylum Chordata; class Actinopteri; order Siluriformes; family Loricariidae; genus Loricariichthys; species Loricariichthys derbyi. Next base: position 3,660 of record JAVSBU010039810.1, read on the forward strand.
ACCAACCATTCCCATTTTATTTAGGTATATCCATATCAATGGCCCACCCTGTACATGAGAAAATTATTGAAATGTTTAAAGACAATGTACCTCAAATAATGATTGGAAGGGATTTGGATATTTCTCTCTCTACAATGCATAATGTCATTAAGCATTTCAAGGAGTCTGGAGGAATTCCAGTCCATAAAGGTCATAGAAATTGGTCGTTATTTGGAAGAAATGGATGCCATGTGCTCTAGGTAAAAAAAAAACAACCCACCAGCTCTTTCATCGTAAGGGGTTTTGTCAGTACCATTGTCAAAGGTAATTTACACTTTTGTGATGGCAGTCATTAATGCAAAGAAGTACAGTAATATTTTAGAGCAATATAAGCTGCATTCAAGGTGACATGTATTCGAGGGATACTCATGCATTGTCCAACAAGACAAATCTTCACAAATTACACAAGAATGTCTGCAAAAGAAGAGAGTTCTAGACTTGCCTGTCTGCAGTCCTGACATGTTCCCAACTGAGAATGTGTGGAGAATTTTGAAATGAAAAATGTGACAATGTTGACATGTTACTGTTGTACACCTTAAGATGTGTTTGCAGGAATAACAGGAAAAAATAACACCTCAAATTGTCATGATGGGGACAAGTAAGGGGAAAACCCAAGTGCAGAATTAGAAGAGCTGGAGGCACATCTCAGTGGCCGGGAAGGGCAACAAAACCCAGTGCTGCAGCACCTGTTAAAACCATAACAAATGGGAGGTTGTCCATGGCAGGTATTGAACCTAGACTGTGTGAGTGGGGAACGAGTGCTTAAGCGGTGTGCCACACAGCTGCTGGGAGGAAAGTGTATGTGGAAAACCCAAAAGGGTCAAAGGTCAAAACGGGGACTGTGAGGTAGACAGTGCTGCCTCCTGCTGAAGGCCCTGTTACCTTGAAGATGACCCCTACCGGTATGTACAGTACCATTAAGGAATACCATTACCAGCTTTACCTGGAACCTTGTGCCACAGCGCTGCCAAGGGACAAACATACAGGTAGGTGGTGGTACCCACAGAGGGAAAAGGAAGTGGTGTGGCTAGCCTAGTGACTAGATAGCATGAATGGCGTGGGAAGCCTAGTGGCTGAGTGACGCAAATAGCGTGACTGCCTAGTGACTAAATTACACAAAAAATTAGGGTAGCCTAGTGGCTAAATAATGGCAATATTGAGAATAGCCTATCAAATAAATTATGAGAGTAAATAAAAATAGTGAGAGTAACGTGGGTAGCCTTGCAGCTAAATTATGGAAATACACTGGATAATGCAAATAACACATGTAGCCTAGCAGCTAAACAACATGAATACAAAGTGAATGAAGAACTAGCTAAATGGCTAGCATGCTGACAGCATAACGCACAGTGCCTATTAAGGGTGTGACAAGGGACATTACTAAACGGTGGCTTATATAGTCCTAGAAACAGGTGTCCCTCATCAGCCCTGATTAGCCCTAGTGCTGCTGGTCACCTGGTGTGCACTGGCAGTTGTAGTTAAACCCAGGTCTCTTGCACTGCTGTGGCCCTCTAGCATCGGGCCTCACAAAGGTAGGTCTCCTAACAGTACCCCCCCCCCCCCCCCAAGGGTGGCTCATGACGTCCCCATACCAGCTGCCCAGTTGGACCATAACTCTCTACTGATTTCCAGATCAGGGATATTGTGTGCCAGAACCCAGAAACACTCCTCAGGACCATACCCTTTCCAGTCCACCAGGAACATCAGACTCCCTGGATGTCGGCGGGCTCTGGAGAAAGCCTACTCAGTGGCAAATTCAGCAGCTTTGACCTCCCAAAGGGCTGTTGCCCAGGACAGGGCTCAGCCTATCAAAAGGGAGATCATGTAAGCCAGCAGGGATTAGTCTGTTGGGAATCACCTGGGCTGCTTGAATGCCAGAGAACACTGGAGCAGGAAGGTGGGTTGGGGGTGTCTGTTGGGACCATGGTCTGGTCACCTCTTCTGTCATGATGATGACGAGTATGGGGAGGATCCAAGTGCAGAATTTGAAGAGCTGGAGGCTAAAAAAATAAGGAAATGGAACATAAGGTGTGCTTTAGCGGCCGGGAAGGACAGAAAGACCTGGTGCAGCAGAACCCATGAAAAATCGTAACAAAAGGGAAGTTGTCCATGTCAGGACCGAGTGGGGAATGAGCACTTAAGCGGCCCACCACAAGGATGCTGGGGGTAGCATGTGCAGAGAACCAAAATGAGAACTGGTAGTATGAGGCAGGCAGCGCTGATGGCATGGTTGCTGACACTGCTGAAGGCCTTGTTATTTCAGGGATGACCCGTACCGGTATCCCTCTACAAAGGAATGCCATTACCAGCTTTCCCTGGATCTTTGCACTGCAGGGCTGCCAAGGGACTAATGTATATGTAGATGGTAGTACTCGTGAAGGGAAGAGGAAGGGGCATGGCTAGCGGGGACAGCCAAGTGACTAGATAGGGTGAATGGTGTGGGAATAGCAAGGGTAACCTAGTGGCTAAACAATGGAAATAGCATGATTATCCAAGTGGCTGGATAACGTAAATAATGCAAATATTTTAATGTGAATACAAAACGAATGAAGAACTAGCTAAATGGCTGTTGGTCTGATGGTGTAATGCATGGTGTGTGACAAGGGATGTTACTGAGTGGTAGTTTATATAGCCCTAGAAAAAGAAATCTCTCGTCGGCCCTGATTATTGCCAGGGGTGCTGGTTACCTGGTTTGCTCTGGGAGTTGTAGTTCTAACCGGGGCACATCTGCTGCACTGCCCCAGACCCGGAGCCTTCTAGCCTCGGACCACATGGAGGTAGGTCTCCTAACAGAAACACTTCATCTCTTGGTATCCTTGGTGCCAAAACATCTTTTAATTGTTGTGAGAAGGAATGGCAACAGTACAGAGTGGTAAATGTTTTACCGTCCAAACTGTTTTTTTTTTAATGTGTTGCAGGCCCAAAATGCAGCAATGGATGTTTATTAACAAATGAAATAAAGATGACAAAAAAAATAATTCTTGAAATTCCGTGGGTTCATACCGTCCACACTGAAATGCAGTAAAAGGCAAACAAATGTAGGAAACACTGCCTTTGATTCTTTTACTGCATTTTCCATAATGTCCCATTTTTTTCTGATTTGGGATTCCTCTGAAAGAGTAAGTGAACTTTAACATTTAGTGTTCCATAGTTCAATTACACTGTTGCCACTAAACCTATATTTTTTGACTGAGAGAAACAGGAAGTAGCATAATTCATTCACACAGGAACTGAGATAACATCTCTGGTTTCCTCTGGCTACTTAACCCACATAAGAAAAAAATCACTTTCCTGTCAGCGTTTATCATACAAATAATAAAGTAATTAATAAACACATTCCTACCAACTGTAGTGCTGATTAAATCTGGATTTAAGACTGAATCTTTACATTTACTCTAAGTTATATAATAAAACGATATTGCAGTGAATAAACCAAGCAATTTTAGAGAATAACTTAATGGCCCATGTTATGCTTCAAATCCGGCTTCTTCACAAGTAGTGTTGTGCACATACTTTGCTTTTTGCTATTTGTTCATTTGGTGCACTATAAACTGTTTTCAACTCCTTTCTGGCAGTTCTCACACTACTCTAGTATGCAAGCTTCGTCTCTGTAAATTAGCATGAAGTATTATAATGCAGAATGTGTGAATACTGCTATCATAACCTGTACTTTATGTCACATATTACGATAGAAGCATTCTTTTACAAAGTTTAGCTACCCTTATGACATGTTTATCTAATATGTGAAATTTGTCATTTGATTTGAAAAAAAAGACAACAAAACTATGACCCTTACAAGGAAAAGCAGAAGGAAACTGAAACTGAGGCAAAACATGCAGCATGACCACAGTACTCAAATCTTTCCTATACATGTGTTGAAGAATTTACAAGATGTATTATGCTTAAAATGTTATGAACCCTTTAGAATTTTCTGTATTTCGGTATACCACCCCAATTCCAGTTAAATTGGGATGTTGTGTAAAACATAAATAAATACAATTATATATTGATTCAACAATGATACAATGTACAAAATACATTGATTTGCAAATCCTTTTCAACCCATATTCATCTGAATACACTACAAAGAGAATATATGTAATGTACAAAGGGATAAGGGATTGTTGTTTTTTTGCAAATATTCACTCAGATCACAGGATTCAGGTTAAGCTTGCACCTCTGGCCTTCACACACTTTAATTCCTCAGGATTCCTGTGATTGTTTAATGTTATTATGCACTCTAGAGGGACGAATATACAATTTCCTTAAAATCTTTCTTTGAGGAACATTGTTTTTAAACATTTCAATAATATTCTCAAACATTTCCTTTGACATTGTCATCTTTTGCCCTTCAAAGCCTTTCTTGAATACTGCTTTTGTACCAAATCATGATCATAATCACCGGTTAACAGCAACTGTTTGAAATCGCATCATTATATTGTTTTTTAACCTTATTACTAGCACTAAATAAACTTTTTGGGATGTGTTGCAGGTGTTAAATTCGAAATGAATGAATTTTTGCACAAAAAAAAAAAAAAAAAAAAAAAAAAAGCAATAACGTTTTGAGCATTATATATCTTGCAAATCATCATATTGTGTTTTTATTTATGCTTAACACATCATCCTAACTTCATTGGAATTGTGGTTGTACATTTAACCTAAAACATTGTCAGAAATTCACACTAAAGTACTAGATCTAGATAAACAGAACCCAGTAAAACAAATTATACGCTATCCCATTTATTTGATGAAGAAAATGATCTGATATTACATAATAAATAATATGTGATTGGCCAATGTATGTAAACCTTTGTTTTCAGTATATGTTGTAACTCCTTTTGCATCAATAATGGCATCTAAACATTTTCAGTAACTGATGATCAGTCCTGCACATCAGCTCAGAGGAATTTTAATAAATTCCTTATACAGAACAGACTCAACTCTAGAATGTTGGTGGGTTTTCTCCTATGAACTGCTCCCTTCAGATCTTTCGACAAAATTTCTGTTAGAGTAGGGTCAAGGCTTGGCAATTCCAGAATAGTAACTTTATTTGTCTTTAGGCATGGTTGTGTTCTTATAGTAGTTTCTATAGTTCATATAGTACTTTCTGCATGACCCATATTTCCTAGAGATTCAGTTCATGGACACAAGTCCTGACCTTTTCATTAAGAGCTGGTAAACTTGAGAATTCATTATTCCAGAAATGATGGCATTCATCCTGACCCAGCAACGCAGGACTAAACCATGATATGTTTATGGGACTTAGGAGATGCCCTTATCCAGAGAGACTTACCTTGATAAAGTTTTACAATCCAAGCAATTGTAGTTTTGCTCAAGGCCCCAACAGTGGCAGCTTGGCAGAGGTGGGATTTGAACCCTAAACATTCTGGTCCATATTCCATTACCTTAACCACTAGGCTACCATCCCACATGTGTTTTCCTTTCTGCAAACATAATGTATCTTAACTATATTTTGGTTTAATTAATTCACAAAATGTTTTTCCAATGCCTTTTTGCTTGTACCCATGATCTTTCGCAAGCAGAACATGGAGAGCAATGTTCTTTTGGAGAGTTTCTTGCAATTGGGCCCTGCTAACCATATTTTTTCAATGTTGAACATTATCATTAGTCAACATTAGTTGCTTAGAAGTTAACCTGTGTTCCTTGCTACATGATTTGTTCTTTAGAAATGAATTTAAAACAATTATATTTACTTGTATTCATTTAGCAGTCACCCTGATATAGAGAGACATACAACTGATACAATCCTATAATCCCAACAAACACAGGCAGTTTGCTGGGAACATTTTCTTGTCTGATGAACATCAACACCTGTTTTTCTGATGTCTTCTGAATTCTCCTTTTTCTGTGCCATGCTACACTTCCACAAACATTCCAAAAACATTATTTACCTAGGTAGTATTGAGAATAATACTGATTTAAATAACTCTCCTTTCATTGTTATTTTCCTTTAGATCTGGTTTTCTTTTTTAACACCTCAATCTCCTAACATAATTTTACTTGAATGGTGTTATTGTGAAGCATCTGTGTAGCATGAGGTACACAGGAGAACACAAAGGATTGTAATTGACTCTGGATAAGGGCATATGTAGAATGTACAAGTTGTGAGTAATGAGACAGCTGCACTGAATTCTGCCTTTCACACAATTAAACAAGCCATAAATCATCTTAAACTAAGTATGAATTACTATAAACTTCATCAAGGATCAACAGTCCAATATTTACAGTGTGTAAACAGGCAATAATATGTCAAAATTACATCACATGAACCAAGTAACTGCCAAAAGAATATAATAAATTAAAGAAAACTCAATGTATTACAAACCAAGACAATTAACAAGAAAATAATTACCTACCAGTTGTGAAGATAACTTTGATGATGTAAAATATGTAATATTTTGGATGATCAAACATGTTTGACTACATTCGACAAAAGCCTCTGGCAAACTCTTTTGAAATGTGTCATCTTGAGAAGCAAAACAATTTCCTGTGCTTGCACTATAATGGTTTTCAGATAAGAGGAAGAGATACAGTATCAATGTTATACATCAGCAACTTACCAGGTTAGCCCAAGTTTCTAAAGAAACTAAACACAGTCATATAAAGTCAAATTTATTTTTATAGCACTTATAGCATTTTCTCAAAGCAGCTTTACAGCTATAGATTATCTTCTAATATCTATGGATATTCCCAAATTGAGCAAGCCTTTGGCGACAGTGGTAAGGAAAAACTGCCTAAATGTTATTAGGAAGAAATTTTGGGAGGCCCAAGACTCAAAATTCAGACCATCCTCCTTGGGCTTAATGGTATATGTTAGAATTAACAAAGTTATTTAATTAATAAGTTTACAGAAATACTTTTAAACAAACAAACTAAAGGAATATAATCAGAAAATTATAAAATGTTGTAGTTCGGTACAGTTAGAAAGTGCAGTTCCCGCTCCACAACCGCTAGAAGTTAGAGCTGGCACGCTGATCTCCCCAGGGTCACAGCGAGTTCACGAAGACACATAGAGGCTATTCACTCTAGAAGAGGGACACCTGTGCGGGCGTCTATATAATGACGGCACTTGGCAGAGTTCCTCGTCACATCCTTAACTGCACCATGCATGTTGGCTATTTCTCTCTTGCTTCTGCACTACTTCTTCATGTTATCGCTTCAGGTTTTTTGCTTATGCATCTTTGGGTTTTTGCTTCATTGCATTCTCTGGAGTTCTCACATGTTTTTGGTTTCAGCTTTTTCTGCTTCGGGATTTTGCATTTGTGTTTCCTCCTCAAGTTTTTTGATGGCAGTCTTTTCAAATTTGTTTTGCGTGTGGTGAGCGTAGATTGCCCATGCTTTTTTGGTTTGCGGCAATGTTTTAAGAGTTCTACTCTGTGTTTTAACTCTTCCATCCCCTTCAGTTGTTCTTTTGGTTTTTTGCGCTTGAGCGTGGTCTCGCTATTTTTGTTAACTCACCTTTTTCGCTCCTCTCTCTGTTTGAACAGCCTTTCTGTTCTCCCAGCCTTTCCCTGCTCAGTCCATTCGCCATTTTCCCCCATTTTTCTCCCACCCATGTCCTTAGTAGTACCATTCCTGGTGGATACCCTTTTCCATAGGGACACAGATACCAGCTCTCCCACCAAGCAGGGAGGCGGAGTAGGTTCCAGGAGGGCCGAGGTAATCAATAGGGTCCTAGATCTTAAGGTCAGGTGGAAACCACCTTAGCTGTCTGAGCACTTGCACTTCTATTTCACACCCTCTGGCATTCGTCCCAAGTGCTTAGGTCTTTCGTCCCCCACAATCATGACAGAAGGACGTGACCAGACCTTGGACCTAATGGGTCTGTAGCTGATGATCCTGATGTGCAGCAGGTTGTCATTTACCAAGGGGCGCTGCTCAGCTGCCATGAGCAGCAGCTGCAGGATATTGCCGTCACACTGACCCAGCTAGGCCAAGCCATTCAGGGGTTATACCCACTGGTGCCTCCTCCAGCGGTTTCGGCTCCCATACCTGGACCTAGCTGGGATGCCCCTGTAGCCACCTCCGAGAGATATTCGGGGCAACCCGACAGATGTCGGGGTTTCCTTTTCCAGTGCTCCTGACTGTTTCAGCAGCAGCTGGGGTAGTTCCTATCGGACATGGCCTGCAAAGCATATATCATTTCTTTGCTCTCCAGAAGGGCATTGTCATGGCCTATGGCCTTGTGGGAGGCTAAGGACACCAAGTGCACCACGGATAATGCGTTTACCCAGGCCCTTCTTGAGATATTTCACCATCTTTGTGATGGGTGCAACCCAGTGGCCTGCTTATTAGAGCTTATCCAGGGCTCCCGGGCATAGTCGATTATATCATTGACTTCTGGGTCTGGGAAGAACAACAAGGTGCTCCAGGCTGTCTTCCTCAAGGGCCTGAGTGAGCATCTTAAGGATGAGGCTGACAGCAGGGAACCCAGCCACTTGGATTGATCAGCTTCTGTGGGGAGAAATTGCCAACAACAAGTACTGGCACTTGGCTCTCAGGATGTCCCTGTTTGAGTGCCAATTTGGGTTCCTTGCAACTCTCTTTCCAGTCGCACAGGACGAGGGACCAATCACTTCAGTGTCCCGGTACGTAAGATGCTGCAGGAAGGTTTGGAGGAGGGCCTGTCAGCCCTGGAACAGTCCACTGAAACCATAAGGGTTGGCCAGTGCCTACCTACTGACACAACTTGCTGCTGAGATATGTGGGGCTGTTTAAGGTGGTGTGGCGCATCAACTCGGTGACGTACAGGTTGGACTTGCCCAGGTTGCACTTGTTCCACTGTCTCAGTTCAAGCCATTCTTATGCAATGGCCCGGCTCCCACTCCCCCACAGCTCCCTCCACAGCTTGTTGAAGGAGCTCTGGCCTACACAGTTCACCATGTCCTGCACTCATGATAGGTCCAGGGGGCCACCCAGTAGTTAGTCGACTGGAAGGGGTATGGCCTGGAGAAATGCTCATGGGTCCTGGCCCGTAACATCCTAGACCCAAAACTTAACAGGGAGTTCTGGGCCAACCGTGTGGCCAGTTTGGGGATGCTGGGAGTCACCCTGGGGGGGGGGGGGCATCTACTGTTAGCGTAAGTTCCAGGAGGACTGACGTATTCGACAGGGTCCTAGATAGCATATGGTTAGTTGAGACCCACCTTAGCTGTTGCTACTCGGCGCATGTCTATTTCATGCCCTCTGTCATTCGCCCCCAGTGCTTAGGTCCTTCATCCCCCACAATCATCACAGGTACATAGTCATTTTAGGATTTTGTGTCCTCAGCTGTCTTGGTGGCATGATCATTTAATTGAAGGAGGGAGAGAATTACTGTACTCTGCTGTCTACGGTGAGGCTGGTGTTTAAGAACAGTTTGGATATGTTTGGAGATGAGGCAGAAGAGAATCTTGGTGTCAGACCAGGATGGAGAAGCACCACAGCATGAACTGCTCTGGGCACTAGAACACAAGCTTGAAGAGAAAAGCATAATGTAGTTAGGTATTGTATATATAATAAATATATTACAAATAAATATATCTAGGATTATTCTTATTTTTCTCTATGAGAGAGGAGAAATATGCAGCTTTTGCTTTAGTAAGGATATGTTTATACTCTGGATACTCTGGACTCTATCCAATCTTAATCAATCTTAAATACTAATTTACTATGTTACAACTTACGTTCTGATCTTCAGAACTGTTTGCTTTAAGGTACATGTGTGGTCTTTATACCATGGTGCTAGCCTTTCCCCCCCTAATACTCTTGACCCTAGTAGGAGCAACTTTATTTAGAGTTGAGCAAAACAGACATTCTCATTAGATGGTTGCATGTTCAAGCAGATCGGGCTCCATACAGTAGGTATTTGAAAGATTGTCAAAATCTGATAGATTGTTAATAAACTCTGCAGAAGTAGCAGATGTAATAATGTGCTTGATGGAATAAAAAGGCTGTAGACAAATTTTGTTAGTTACAAAAAGCTCAAAAACTAAAAGATAGTGATTAGAGATCAGATCACTTTGTGGGAAAACATTTGTCACGTACGGGGGATTTTAACATAAAAAGACCTAAACACAGGACAGTGAAACCAATAAAAGTGCTTTATTTTAGAACATAATAGAACCAAAACCAAACCAAACTCAAACACACATCCAAACCGGCTGACCCCCAGGGACCGGTGCAAGCTGGGATGTACTGGCACATCGAGTGCACGTCCCTCCAATGGGTCTCATCGGGGGAGCCCTGGGGAACCCAGGCAGGAGGAACACCTCTTGACGGTGGTCTGGCGCCGCTGGAAACAACCCCACGTCATTTTAGGGGTGCCTTTCCGGGCACCCAACCAGACAACGCCACTGGCCACGTCCCCCGGGGATGTGCTCGGGAACCCGTCCGTTCGTTCCTGCCAGCTGTCCAACCGGAGTCAGTCCCTCCCAATCGCTGGGGCTCCTAGTATGTCATTACTATACTTAATAGTTCTGCCAAACCTTGGGGCTCCTGCCCGTATTCCACCTGTCCTCTACGGACAGGTGGTACCTTCTTCCCTATAGATCTATATCCAGGACCGGGACGTGCCTTGCCATCAGCACCTGCTGAGAACACAACACAACATCATTAACCTTTACCACAGTGCATCACC
>JAVSBU010039911.1:0-14333 GCA_033118015.1 Loricariichthys derbyi
AAGGGGAAGTGATGAAGTACCCTAAAATGTTCAGATTGCACGGTGTGACTGTAGAGCTACCGTTATTGGTTGATATCTTTCTCTGTAAACATTTAATTGGTCGGTTTGCTCCTCAGTAGTCCTTGTTTATGACAGGCAGGTAAAGCGTATCCATATGAAGCTGAGAGCCTGACGTGTAAAGCTGGCACATACAGCTCTTTATCATATAAGTGTTAGCCATATGCCTAGTGTACAACTCTTTTGAAATATCTTTATTTTTGAACATTTGATCCATTATTAGTCAAACACCCCCCATACGTGCTGAGGTCTCCTCTTTTTTACCGTCTCAGATCTGGTCACCCTAGTTAATATTCGTGTGAAGTGTTGGTTTCACATTCAACTTTACACTACTTGGGTATGTTGTTATAGCATGCGGACTAATGTTAGCTAAGCTAAATGTATGTGTACTGGATCATCTGCAGAGTAGACAAGTGATTTAATATGAAATCTACCTGTTCCATTCAAGCTGTATGTTATCTGTAAGAGACAAGGTAGAGTAAAATCATAGTTATGTAATTGGCACACCAACTGAAAAAAACCCCAAATATGAATATATTTTAACAACAATTCAAGTAAGTCTAAAGTATGTAAATATTTTAATTGTTTGTGTTGCATCGTATGGTTTTGATTGAATTTTCTGATGTGAAAGCTGTTCACTTTAAGCTGAACTTCACCCTAGGATACAAAGCATAGTAGATATTTGTGGCGTAGCACTACATTACCCAAACTGCTTTGCGCTTTGTAGCAACTAGCCAATCAGAAATTAGAATTTTAACCTATAAGAAGAACCCTTGCCTGCTGTTCCTTCTTTTGCTGCCCGTTGTCGGTGAGTATATACGTTTTGTAATCCTCGAACATCGTGTATTTCTGGAGCTTGTTTTCGTTGTAATATATGCATTTGGATATGTCGGTTGTTGAACGATGTTTAACGATGCAATTTGTTAGTGGGTGGAACAATATCGTGATTCTTGAGCGTGTTTGAAAATGCGGTAGTTTGTTGTTTCGGTGTTAATCGTCGGTTAGTTGATTGGTAATCCTGTTGTAATGTAATTACCTAAATTCACTTAAGCAGTGTTTATCGTAGAGCGATGTTTAATGAGCAGGTTTTGTTTGGCCCTGATCGAAGTCGGTTTTGTCCCTATCGTGGCTGAATCGGTCACAAAGGAGCCTAAAGTAACCTTTTCCTCTGACGGTCGCTGCTCAGTTTTTGTTCCACGATGCTAACTGATTAGCAACATTATGGGGATGAACATGCTTTTTTGGTCAACTTTATTTATAGTACAGTTAAATGTCTTGGCTCTGCTTTTGATTTATAACTAAATTCGTTTTGTTACAGGTATTAAGCGACTATGGCGAAAGGCTGCCTGTGTGACTTTCAACTAAAGACCCTAAATAAAGGTAGGCCCAAAAAAACCTAAACCGTGTCTGTAACTTGTGCAAGTGAACAAGGTGGTGCAACAGGGCCAAATGTTTGTTCTTGAGCTTTATAAACAAATTTATTAATCTTATTGTGAGTGACATGGTGGTTAACTCTCTTGTCTCAGAAGCCCTGATTCCGGCCTGAGTGGTGTTTACATATAAACCCTGTCTGTGTAGATTTTCTTCCACATTCTATAGGGCTGTGTGTGTGTGTTACCACTGAAACTGTTAGAGTCCTGTTATTAAATATGAAAAGTGTAAATATTTCTGTCCAGACAAACCTGACTGCATAAACTCACCAAATACTTTTGTCTGGAGAAATTGTAATGGAGGCGTTGAGCTGGTGGTAAATTAAATTTTTAATTATTTGGTCACTTGCCTGCATCATCACGCTGAAAGCGTTCTGCTTTTAAAGTCGACCTCCCAAAGTTGGTGCCTTCTCTTAATATCACTACCATATTTTCACTACTATAAGGCGCACTTTAAATCCTTAAATTTGATCAAAAATCGACAGTGCTTTTGGCCAGACTTTTTTTTTTTTTTTTTTAATTTCTTGTTTGGTGGATTTCTGTAATGAAAACCTGAGTATGGTGGGGGAAATAAAAATAAAATTTCACTTTAGAATTTATTTATTTATTTTTATTTTCAATTAGACAGGGTAAAATAAAAAAAAGGAAAATATTCAGCAAGTTGTTTTTAGATGCATGTCTTGAAAGTAAAAGTATCTGTAAATAGGATCTGAATGGGATCAATATAGCACATCGTGACCGATGTACTGCTCTTTCTACGCGTTATGCTCCTGAAGTGTTAATGCAGAATAAACAGCCAGCCAGACTCCTTTTAAGAGCTAGGAAGGACAGGAACTGTCCAACTAACCATAAGGCAACTTCCAATCTCTCTGCCTTGTTCATGAACACAAGCTCAGGGAAGATGGTGAACTTTATTAAACCTCAATATAAAACTCTTATTGTAGTACTATCTGCACTCCAATCCAGTAAAGACTTAATCTTGCCAGGCTGTTAATGGCAAAATAGTACCACCAAATGTTAAGACTATAGCACTGATGACGTTTATACACCTTGCTCTCTTAGTTTGACTGCAGCATAATTTTCTGATGGTTGTGTATATTCATGCTATAGTCCTTTTTTTTCCTGGCACCTAGTCGAAGGCGTTCCTGTTTCTTTCTAGCAGGTACGGTCAAAAAGGTGCCAAAATAATCACTTTTACCGACGGTCGCTGTGTGGCTGCACTACTAGCTACTTCAGCAACATTAAGGGAAAGGACATTTGATCTCTCTGAAGTTGAAAGCAGACTAATCTCAACTTTTGTTACAGGTCTAAAGGAATGTCTTCAGTGGTCTGTGCCACCCTGATAAAGAAAATGCAGCTGGTAAGTTTTAATCTGTTAGTTTGGCTGTCTACTTGTCAGCTGTTCTGGCATGGCCGGTTGGTGTGGGATCACCCCTGGCACTGTAACGGTGACCCCTGAGAAGCATTGAAATGGACTAGTGTACTGCCCTGTCTAACTTGGACATTGTTGGTGTCATTTACAGACTGGATCAAATTTATCGTGCTGAAAGATGGAAGTGAACCTGGAGTTTCATTGAAAAGTAAATATGATGGATTTTTTTTCTGTAAAGTTAAACCTGACTGTGATGACCAACTTGCCCTATCTGAGAACAGGTCAATTATGAGACAATTAAAAATCCTCAATGTCCTGAGTCAGGAGTTGTCACTTTTATTAATAAAAAAAAAAAGATTTCTTTAAATAACCAGTTTTTCTGCATGTGTGCAGGTTGTAGATTCTGGTCCTTGTTTGGTCTGTCCAGCTATTGGGTAAGATCAGATTGCTTGAAGCTTCTCAACATTCATAATGCATGGTTCTTAAGGATCTTTGATCTAATTAGTGGGAATTATTCTCCAAATACATGCTAAAGAAATGATTGGGGTTTTAGCTACCCTGGTTTTCTTTTGGTTGTAGTGGTCATATGACGTCTACAGTCAACCTGTCCTACAGTCATTTTTACATAGATTTGTAAACTGTTATTTACTGTTTCTAGGGATGAAGGTGTTACCCAAAGGACCACATTGCTCATCAGGTATGTTCTGACAGAGAAAGAAAATTAACTGATCTATGATGATTCCCATTTTAACATGTGACTGCTGGATGAAGCTTGCGGATATGGGACTGAGATCAGCCAATGATTCATTGTTTGACAGTCTTTTTTGACACACAGACCTCCTGATCTTAAGTTGTTTAATTTGTAAGTTTGTCCTTTTGCTGTTTAGCCCACTTAATCATTTCATCTTTCCCAACATCCAAAAGTACAGATATTAGTCCATGGATTGTTCAGAGGGTAGCACTGTTGCCTAAAAACAAGGTCCTGGTTTCAATCCCAGGTGGGGATCTGCATGGGTTTACTGTCAGTGCTCGGGTTTCCTAGCACAGTGCAAAGCCGTGCACGTTGGGTGTACTGGAGATGCTAATTGCCTGTGACTTTGATATCAAACTTGCACTGATGTAACAATTTAAGCTAGTTCCTGTCATATAGCCAAGTGTGCTGATATGATGTTAAACCAACACATTAGTCCTCAAAGCACAAACAGTGCAATTGCAGTGAGGTGTTCCTGTCATTTAAGCTTTAAGAGATGAACTGTGAATTATTACAATTACTTATGTAACTTTACCAGTCTAATGAGCTGGCTAAATCAGTGTGAGAAACATTTATGCTTCATTCTGCATTTGCTGACTTCTTGGCTATGTGATGTTAAGTGCATAGTAGATGGTAGCAAATCATGAACTTGAGCTGTTTGAACACTAGTAGATAGTGTATTAAATCAGGGTTTCTCAACTGGGGGGGGCTGCGATTCGCTCTCTGGGGGGGGGGGTCTGTCTAGGCTCATCCTCTGGGGAACTCAGTAGTCTGTATAAGCGCTTTGAGTAATGAGCCAGACATCCCAAGTCTCCCGGAAGTACTGGGAGTCTCCCGCATAGATAGTGGCTGCCTGATGCCTGCAAATTGGATATTATCTCCCAGAATTTAGCGAGCAAGAGACACGTTTGTCTGCATTGAGCATCTTAAATGTGTGCATATGACACAATGAGAGGGGGGACAGAGGCGGTGCTTGCAGATGGAACGTTGCGTGTGCCTGTTCGTGTAGTGCGTGATGGACAAAGAGCATCCTGATTGGCTTATTCTGCTGAATAAACCAATCAGCTTTCAGTGTGGGTGGGCTCTTTGCTCGAGGACCGAAGTTGTCAGCGCAGCCTACGGGATCGTCATGGTAGAGTGCGTGCCACAAAAAAAACCGCGAATACAAAACCCACTTTACCTCAGATTACAGTATCCTTGCCTAATAAGGGTAAAAAATAATGACAGTTTATTGAGACTTCAGTATTGCACACGGTGGCCTGAATGATTGTAAAAGGCATGTGGAGGTGAGCAGGGTCATTTAATGTGCATTAGGTCTATATTTAGGACTACAATGGGCTATCATCAAAAGAGCAAACTTGTTGAAGATTTAATAAGTTTTGACGGTGTTACTTTTTTTTTTTTTTCCCCTTGGGGGCCTTGACACTTCAGTTGTAAACGGGACGGTGTGATGTAGAAAAGGTTGAGAAACCCTGTATTAAATGACAGCTTACTGATTTCTTCTTTTCTCAGGGGATTCCAGCAGATGGAACAAAGGAAGTTGTCACATGCCTATTTTCAAACCAATAAAATTATCTTCAAACAAGTATTTTGTATTGTGGTGGATTTTCACCCAGAAGACCTAAGACCAGCTGCTGAATGAATGCATGATTGAGTGAAAATAAGAACTATGTAAAAGAAATGACAAGGAATTCTTTGGAAAAGGGCTTATGATGTTTGGAAAGCATTAAAAATAAAACAAATTACAATTGATTAAGCCTGAAGGCCAAACTTTTTTTTTTTTTTTTAAAGAATCTCTGGTTCCACACTACGGGTAAAAAAAAGGGCCTACAGGATGGTGACAGGAAATATGAGTAATAATCACATGATGTCTGGCCTGACAAATTGTGCATTTTTGTAGTCTGAAAAATCATGGATGTTTTCCAAATGAGGAAATGTCATTAGGCTTTCTTGGTTAATGGCTTTTGGCCCTACATTTAATTGTGATAAATCCGTTTTTGGGTATTTATATGACGGCAGTAACGTTAACATCAAGATGTGTTTGAGTAAACAGTGATCGGTCATAATATTGGGTCATGGCATTTGTGTAAATGTTATATATAGCACCTACATAGAGTGCATAGAAATGAACGTACTTTTCAGAAGCCTGCTGGCTAAAATTTTTTTGGGTTGATTTATCTAATAGTGATCCCTCACTTATGTGTATATGTTCTAGACTCCCCAGGGATAGGTGAAAATTCACCGAGTGGGTACCTTGCCTGGTTGTTGGTATTTTTTTTGTTTGTTTTTTTTCCCCTTTTGAATATTTTGAGTATTTCAAAGTAATTCATCTACCTAAATAATGTTTGGGGAAAAATTGACTTGCTCCAGCCGTTTAGGAGAAAATTGACTTGGTTATAACAATGGTAGAAACGTAATGTTCATCAGAAGGTGTCCTATAAGGGTTGTTTCAAATTGATTACATCCTGCTATGATATTTGAATGTTGACAATTTTTAAAATTTACATTTTTAATGGCCATTTGGGAAATTTGAAAATTAGACACTGATGTAGGTTACATGAAGGAAATGATTTGACAAAAGTTGTTATAGTTCAGACAATATGAATTTACTATCGTTCCTGAACAGGTTGATGTAGTGTAACTCACAGACACCGGGTACTACTAGCATGTTTTTACATGTTTTTTTTAAGGCTGTTTAAACACATCCCACTCGCTTATAATCAATTCCCAGTTCCTTATTAACCTTTTCCACACTTCCATAAACACTACTTGTGTTCTTAATCATATTCTACACTCTTAAAGCTACATAACTTTACGTACGAGTCGTTTAGTTCACCGCCAGAATCCGTAGAAGATGCAGAATGTTTGGGTGGCATTGTAGGGCTTGCAATAAATTTGGTCTTTAACCCTGTAAGGCCCACTGTTGCAAAATTAATTTTTAGCTGTACCAAAAACAAACCTGCAATTTTTTTTCTTGTTAGACCATATTATTGTTTAGCCTTGCAATGCCATTGGATGGTAATTGTGTAAGTAGGTTTGCCCATCAGACCATGAATTCATACAACTTGAGAACTTTTGTGGATGCACATCTCCCTATTTCACTGAAGTGGATATCTCAACACTGAAGTAAGAAAAATTCATGAATTATTTTAATTACTAGAATGTCTAGAACATATAATTACTAAATTATTGTTGAATGGATGCACCAACTTAGATTTTTAGCTTCGGTCATTGTATTTTTACAACTTTGGGCAAGGATGGTAGTCAAAATGGCATATGCTCCTGCCACAATGCATGGGGACAGTACTTCTCAAATGTTCACATATTGTAAAATACTTAATGCTACTAGAAATAATGTATTTGATTATTTGCAATTTCTAAATGTATTTTTTGTTTAGAACAAATTTAAGTAATTCTGAATGAAAACTTGTTTAATCGTTGTGGTATTTCAAGCCCTTACAGTAGCAGTATTTGAAACTTTATCTGTAAAAATACATATACAGCTTTTTTTTTTTCTGGACTTTGTTTGCTCAACTGTAAAGCCAGATACTGGTTGTGTAGGATGGTTACTGTATGGGTGTCTGGACAAGTGTGAATATTCTTGACTGGGTATATGTGAGTAGTCTGGGGGATTATAAGTAGGGTGCATTGTTCTGATCTAATGCCCCTGTCTCACATAGCAGTATTTTGGCCTGGGCTGTGATGGGTCAAAAAACCTCGACATCAACAACAAAAATCAAGTCAAAAGGGGGCATAGAATAGTATGCAAATTATCCTACCTTTAAACCTCGCCAGGTCCTATATACATTCGAGTGTGTTGTGATTGTACGTCGCCAAGCTTAGTTAAAAAGACACAGAGAGCCCCCCCCTCACAATATGCCGGGATTTGCTATGGAAGATCACGTCAAAATTCAGCCGATAGTCCAAGACTGCAATGATGTAGTACATGTTCCACCAAAGGGGCACTTTAGCCCGAAGGCAAGCTTGGTGTTGCCATGAAAGGTGAAATTAATATATGCAAATTTAGCCCCGCCCCTAGCCCAGACTATGGGCTTTTAATATTAATATAATACATTATATAATCAGTTCATTTCCATGTGTTCATTTTAAGCCCCCCCCCCATGTACTTTCATCAGCCGTGTGGCTCTCTAGATATGTGCACTACCTAGTGCGCTCTGAAGCATAGTGATCCGTTTGAGATTCAGTCAATGGAGTTAAACTCATATAGCATGTCAGTTCATTTTGCCAGCGTAGATAGACACTTTTTCCTTGTTAGCACAATTTAATGTTTAAATCACAGCCCTAATTAAACAGACAAACTGTTGTAGGTGGCAAATATTAAATAAATGTCATATATAAATAAATAAAAGAATTAATGAGGCAATACCTGTAACATTTGTGGGAATATGTTGTACTAATCGGTATCTGTTGATCAGTCCGGCACACCACCTTGGAGGAATCGCTCCGGTGTCTCTCATGAACGCAGAGGAGAAACTTGTGTCCAACAATGGAAATGGCATTTCTATGTCATTTATATCCTTGAAATGACACTAATCCGTTTCGATAGCCCATGAATCCTCTTCGACAGACTACGCATCATCCTCGACAGGCTTCGTCAAACCACAGAAAAGCATATATGCCAAGACATCATGGTCATGCCAGGAGAAAATCAAACGTTTGATTTGCTCCTGGGTTTGCAGTATTTAGGCCACGCCCTCCCGTTATCACAAAAAAGGCCCTGGAAAGCTATGACATGCCCAAGACACCAAGTAAACTTGATGGGAAACGCACGGGAAAAGGCCTTGCCATGACAGCCCAGGCCAGAATACTGCTATATGAGAAGGGGGCATAAGTGGTCTGGTTGTTCCTTTTACTATGTTGATCTAAGTGAGCACACAGTATTGTGTGACTCGAGTGGAATGTATCACATAATGAGATTATGAAGAGAACAACTCGGTTAATGAGATGATGGTTCCATTCAAGGGGAAATTTAGTGGCATAAAGCAATATATCCGAAGCAAACCCCACTCATGGGGCTTCAAATTGTGGGTGAGAATTGGGTCCTCTGGCATCCTCTGTGATTTTGATGTGTACCAAGGCAGCATCGATGGAAGACCAGCTGGATCTGAACTTGGAATGTTGGGTGATGTTGTAATGAAGCTTGCCTCCACACTTCCAGCCTACTTCACCTCTGTCTCATTAGTAGCTCAGCTCCTTGAACATGGATTACATTGTGGGAACAGCCAGGCAAGTGTGCTTACCCAACTGTGTCCTCGAAGATGAGAAGAGCTTGAAGAAAAAGGGGAGAGGAAGATTTGATTTCAATGTGGAGGCAAACCCCAACATCTGTGCTGTGAGATGGTACAACAAACAGGGCAGTCACCCTTGTCTTCCTTCGCTGGCCCAGAACCTATTATCAAGATTCAAGGTTGGAACAAAGCCACCAAATCCTACACAGAGGTTGAGGCACCTTACACTATGAGTGCCAATAAATACATGGGTGGTATGGATTTGTTAGACGCCAAAGAGAGGGCCATCTTTAGGTAGTGGGAGCTATGTATTACCAGTGACATCATGGAGCCCTCTGACATCCATGACAGTAATACCATAGATACCTGTGACTACTGTGAGGAGGTTATGTTGATGTGCGCAAGGACACGATTGCACATTTCCCTGTGAAAACAAAGAGAGGACGCTGCAGACACTGCGCTAAAGGCTAAACCAATATCCTCTGCGGGGAGTACCACTGTACATAAACACAAGTGGTTATTGCCATCGTCTCCCACTAATCCACCAACGCATCCTGGGGCCACACCGAAGTTTTTATTGTTATTTATTTTTTACCCAATAAATTTAGATTCATAAAAGTATGACTGCTGTATGATTATGATGTTTATAACATTAATAACATTATGGCCACGTCTTTGCTTCTATACTCTTTGTCCATTTAATCAGTTCCACTTATCACATAGCTGTAGTTTTACAATAAGAGACTGCAGTCCATCTGTTGCTCTGCATAATTTATTATCCTCCTTTCATCCTGTTCTTCAGTGGTCAGGACCACCAGAGGTGTACTGTTGGGGTGTTGGTACATCATCTGCACTGTAGTGACACTGATGTACTGGTATGATTTTATTTTCACCTGTACTTTAGTGTTAGTTTGAACACCAGAGCCTTAGAAGCGCCAGCCTCCTTTCTTTGTGCTTTTCAGCCAAAGGCAATATTTTCAGTTGGTTCACATTTTGGGGCATCTATATTGTTAGTAATGCCTTTAGCCCACATAAATAACATTACCAATAATATTGAAACTGATTATAGACCAAAAAAAACAAAACAAAGATTTGTTCAAGGAATTGATCAGAGGCAGCCACTGTGTAACCGTATCCATTTATGCTTCAACTGTCACTCTATGGCTTACAACAACGCCAGTGCAATCAGTTACTCCTGAGCAGATTTATGTCCAGGCCTAGATACAGTTACCAAGCCATGGAAAGCCCAGACATAAAATTACAACATATCAGGGACCTAACTAAGCGACTACACAAAGTATTTAAAAATGAAAAGTTTTTTCACAACCACAACATTTTAAATACTTAGCTGAAAAATACTTTAATACTAAACAAGCTATTGACAGGCCTTGAAAGGGACTTGAGTGCAGCAAAGTGTATATGAGAGCTCTACATTAGTCGTTTAGGGAGCAGATCATATAGGATATGTAAGTGTTTATGGTGTATATACTGAAATAATCCTGTGAAAATACATTTAACTCAGTCTTGGGAGATGGAGAACAGTTTGAACTCTGGTGTTTCTGAATCAGGAGAGCTGCTTCCACTACGATCACTGTATGTATCCCTGTGAGGAGGCAGAAGATTTAATAAAATTAGCAAACATTGTATCATTTTAGGTAAAACATGGATGAAAGTTTGTGGTTTCCAAAATGTAAATATGAATCATCCTTAAAAAGGCTTCTCTTCCTTGTACCGGGAATGTAAAAATCAGTCCCCTGACGTAACTGTGCAGAAAACTTATCTAAGGAGCAAGTTTAGGCTGGAGCCGATAATGAAATTCAGACAAACAGTTTGAGAAATTACTGTGATAAATGTTACAATCGAAGTTGGGAAGCTCTACATCTGACTCTTATAGGCTTAGAAAGCATGCATTTTCCCCTATGGTTGTCCCTCAGCACAGACACTAACACTTAACATTCTCAATGCCAGTTTGGTTAAAACCATTATAAAGAAAACCCAGGACCTATGAGTAATTCTAATATGATTTTAGAAAATGGCTGGACAAGGAATAAAAAAGATATCCTTTTGTACCACCAAGGTACATTCTTCTAACAAATTAGGTAAACACACAATTAACTAGTAATTACACTATTGTGGCCAATCAGAACTAAATTCTTAGTTTGGTACAATAGCTAATGAATGTACAGTGATGCTTGAAAGTTTGTGAACCCTTAGACAATAGAAATATTGTCTATATTTCTGTATAAATATGACCTAAAAGTAGATAAAGAGAACTTTGAGCAAATTCATCACAAAACTATCTTTTCACCATTGATTCCTAATAACATCAACATAATATATCTGTGGACAAAGTGAAATTTAAATCCATGGATTTTTAGAAAAAATGAATTTCGACCAGCTCTGCTCTGAAGCGGACGTTCCAATTGCGCGTTGTTCAGTGTTGACCTGTATTAAGGGAGACGGCGGCCATTACAGCATTAGCTAGTGAGGTAGATTGTAGTGTAAACAAAACGAAATGCCAAACTATTGTGTAGTTGGAGATTGCACGAATGTTGAACAGATCTTTGGGAATATGAACTTGTACTTTTCCAAAGAATGATGCCATTACACATGCATGGATCCACTTTGTCCAGCAAACCAGGGCGGATTACCACAATCCAGGTCTGGGAGCTGTTGTGTGTTCAAACCACTTCAAAGAGGTTTGTTTTAAAATTCCCTGCGAATCGATCCGAAAGAACAGGTATGTGGTCTCACTAATTGAAAAATCATTTATTAAACATACTGCAAGCATTTTGATCCCAATATACTTATAAGCATTTGGCTGCAACTGCCTCACGCATGTAATTATTGCTACATGACAGCAACTATTATAATAGATTATAGGCTAGATCTCGCCCGTTTTACGCGAAACTCTGAGCGGAATGATAAACTGTATATTTATTCATCCTTTAATGCTTATTAGCAATTAGCTGTAAAGCAACCGCCATGCACACGTTATTATTGCTACATGACATTAACTATATAGTACTATTATGGGCTAGATCTACCTGTGTACTGCATATGTAGATTGTAAACGGTCGAGTGTAAACACTTACGACTTGACTAATACTCTGGGTACGAATTGACCAAATCTGATTAAAATGGACTGCTATGGTTCATTTCTACAGATAGAAAAGACCTTTACCATCTTCAGGTGGTGGTTGAACCGCTGGTTCATCCATACATGGCTGGCTTATTCCATCCATATCGGATTTACGTCTGCCCTCCACGAATTCTTCATCTTCTAGTCCTGATTCAGACACTAACAAATACCCCATATCCTCAGATTCAAAGTTAAAATCGCTTAAATCCGACGCGCTCGAGCTGCTCTCCGTTTTGAGAGTGAGACACTCAGGCTTCTGACTCCCTGTGTTGACATCACACACAAATGAGCCTCGTTTCCGTTTCCGGAAAGCCCTGAGAATGGACTACAAAATTCCATTTTTTAACAATTATAAGGTACACTAATCTCTGTCCGGCTGCCTGAAATTATTTGTTATATAAAGAACCAGAAATGACCATTAGATGATATTCACCAACTGAGGCAGAAATATTATACTTGATCATTTATTTACTGAGGAAAGGTATCTAATATTAGTGAGTGGCAAAAGAGGGGGGTGTCTCACACCAGATACTGAAACCAAATATACTTCACATACTTTTGCCACTCACTAATGTAATATTGGATCATTTTCTACAATAAATAAATTATCAAGTATAACATTTTTCTCATGTTTAACTATGTTCTCTATCTACCTTCAGGATGTTTAGGTCATATTTATGGAGAAATATAGAAAATTCTAAAGGGTTCACAAACTTTCAAGCACCACTGTATTAAATGTTAAATGACATGGCCTTGAAGACGAGTTCTATAGCTAAAATCACATTGTAGGAACCAGCAATGACATTTTGTCAAACATTTGTAGTGACCACCACCACCACCACTATCCCATCTGTCTGCAGAGACTGGACAATACCTCGGTGAAAGATGACAGCCTCTCTGTAAATAGTTCTGTAGCTTTCCAGCTGCAGCCAGTAGCAGGCCAAAGTACGGTGGAGAAGGTTTAATTGGGCGTGATGTGAATTCTGGATGATACTGCACACCAATGAAATACGGATGATCTGAAATAGAGAGAGTTTAAAGTATGTCAAAGATTCAGCTACATTCAGGCTCACAAACATGCTAAAATGTAGTTGTCGACAACAACTGATACTTCGGTGCAAAGTCGATACCAAAATTCTGAAATTCTTATGGTTCTTGTTTCCTTTGGTACTGAAGGTCACAGATCTCCCAGATCACACAATGCAGAATAATAACCCTGCACATGTAGATGCAAAGGTAGGGACCTATGATTTCCATGGTGTGGAGGATTAAAAACGGATTTTAGATAGAAATGCACAGAATTTGAAAATCTTCAAAAAACAAAACCAAAAAAACCCCCCAACATTCTGGTTTTATTGTGATTGCAGGTTTGATTATGAGCTGCTGATGCACGCTGATCATTAGAAAGTGTTACGTTTCAATTGTTTTTTGTGACAAGTCTGTGAAGATTCAATTGTTTTTTGTGCTACTTACTAGTCTCTCCCTAGGCCCAATATTAATAACGGAGTAGAACACCTATTGTTATTAATGTGATTGTATTTTTAACACAGCCTTGTCTTCAGCATGGAAGTAGATGCTTCTGTAAGTACTGTTTGCTGTGCATAGCCGTGGAGTAATATCTCCGAAAACCCTCAGAACAATGATTTAGACATTTAAAAGACATGGAAAACCAAGGCAAAAAGGTCAAAAGCTAAAACTCACAAGAGCACAGAGCCAAGCAAAAACCAGCAGCTTTTATTACTAACAAAAAATTTAAACAAGAATGTTTGTGTTCTGTCAATTATCATTCTCAGTCAGTAGGTTCATCTCAGTGTTAACTGCTAAGTTCAGGGCATAGCAGTGTCCTAGTGATATAAGGGCATTACTAAAAGCACCTTGGGTTTATTGAAATCCTATTATTTAAGTTATAAAATGTACTTGAACATTTCCTTATTTGTTTTTACAACTTTTGTTTGTATAATTTTTGATGTTGCTAATTGTTATAGTATCAATTTCATTAAATACACAAGTGCCATTTTGGTACTGTTTAATTGTAGTTATTTTATTAATAAAATTGTTGAAAACCTAAAAAAAGTTAAACAGTGAAAACATTTTCACAGAGCCCTACAAAGGGAAGAAAAACAAAAAGGCTTAAAAAAGCAGGAGATGTAACAGGTCTGTTGCTACTAATTGGAAGAAAAATACCAAAAGCCATTTGGAAATGTTTTGTAAGAAATAAATCGACAGCACAAACTCAATATACTGGTCCTTCTAAAAAAAAATTAGCATATTGTGATAAAGTGCATTATTTTCCATAATGTAATGATAAAAATTCAACTTTCACATATTTTAG
>JAVSBU010040095.1:0-32382 GCA_033118015.1 Loricariichthys derbyi
ACCGAGAGAGAGAGACAGGTACAGAACGGAGAGAGAGAGACAGGTACAGAACGGAGAGAGAGAGAGAGAGAGAGACAGGTAGAGAACCGAGAGAGAGAGAGACAGCTACAGAACGGACAGAAACCAGGGATCAGATCCGCTATAAGATCGGCTTCACCCGACAATGATTACATCTCTTAATTAGGACCAATTAAACACTCCGCATTTATACTAAATACATCCGCAATCCGAGAGATAAACCCTGTTCATATTATTATCAACATTAAATAACATGCGCAACGTGTAAAGATAGAAAATTCATTCATTCATTCACTGTCTAATCCGCTTTATCCTACTCAGGGTCGCAGGAGAGCCGGTGCCTAACCGGCAACACAGGGCGCAAGACAGGAACAATCCTAAACAGGGCGATAATCCATCAACAAACACAAACACACACACACACACACACACAAGGCACTTTGGAAACACCAATTAACTTAACACACATTTATTTGGAATGTGGGAAACAAATACAGACACGGGGAGAACAT
Organism: Loricariichthys derbyi; assembly: GCA_033118015.1. Taxonomy (NCBI): domain Eukaryota; kingdom Metazoa; phylum Chordata; class Actinopteri; order Siluriformes; family Loricariidae; genus Loricariichthys; species Loricariichthys derbyi. The sequence goes on from JAVSBU010040095.1 coordinate 531, forward strand.
GCAAACTCTACACAGGTAGCACCCAAGGTAGGGATCGAACCAGGGATCTCAGAACTGTGAGGTGGGAGCACTGACTAACCACCATAACCCGAGTAGTGGCATATTTTCATTAAATTCGCTCTCTCCCAATTTTTATTTAAACTACTATAAATACCAACATCAGCCTCATATTTAAGGTCATATATACTCACTAAAATTATTTGTTAAATAATTAATTAATCTCAGTCTTTATGTGCATTAATAAATAGCAGTTCCTAAAATAAAAAATCCCAAAATGTCAGTGTTGAACACATGGTGCATGCAGTCCCTCATGGGGCTGATAGGGGTCGCTGTTATGGACACAGCTAGTCTGCAGTATAAGTGATACCTAACCAGCCCAGAAAGGCAATGCCAGCTAATGGTTGGCTAGTCTATTAGACCGCTGTGCCATCTGGGCACTGAAAATTTAAACAGCTTTAACCCATTAATATCACAGTGGATCCCTTTATTAGCTCAGCATATGGCGTAAGGTAAACCCAAAGTCCAACCAGAACTTTGAGCCTACAACTGGACGGTGGTGACGGAGTGGTTAAGATACTAGACTGTGGACCTGAAGGTCCATGGATTCAAATCCAAGCTACTGCTATGGAGCCAGTAATCTAACCAACAGTTGCTTGGATTGTAAGATAAACGCTGCCAGTTTACAGAGAGAGCTGGACTTTGGATCTCAGGTGACCACAGCCTGGACTTGATCAAATAAACCCCAGAATTGAGACTCACACACTATAAAATGACTCGGCTCAAGACTTTTGGTCCATCCTCAGCCTGTATGTGGAAGATTTGTGATCTGAAGCAGATGACCTGTAACAAAACAGAGACAGACTGTGGTTCAAACCATAAACAAGTCATGGTGGAGTTCAGCTTTAACCATCGACAGTTGGGTCTCTGCGTTTTTCTGCCAAAATCCGAGCTGACCATCTGCAGTGAAAGTCAAGATTCAGATTTCTTTCCAGGCTTTTGTCCAGTGTTTGGTCTGGGTGTAGCCTTGGATTCCAGGCTCCTGCTGTTGTAGCCCATCTGCCTCAGGGTAGTGAAATTAGAGAAGCATTTTCTGATCATCGGGGACATCTGTAGACCTAAAGTAGCCAAAACTATGCTCAAGTCTAGCCAGTCTCCTTGATCCAATTCTCAATAAGGGGATGGAGGTTTTTTTTTTTCATACCTGAGCAGGTGCAGACTGGATTTCAGTTTCTGAGTGAGTCTGTACTAGAGCAGATTTATGCCTGCTCTGGATTCTGGGGATGCAATCAAAGTTTGGAACAAACCCACAAACCATTGTGGCTGATTGTTTTCTAAATTAGTTTCCAGTCAGCGTTTTATGCCACCACAAATCCTAAGACTAAAAGTCCTGACGAAGCCGCTTGTTAATTGGTTCATAAAACACACCAAAGCAACACAATAAGAACAAATTATGGGTCGCATTCCAACACGATCGTCCATTTCTGGTGAACTGGGGACCAGATGGAAGGGGCTCATCATTTTATAACCTCATGCTTCTCAAATCCTTCTTTCCAGAGCTACAGAATAAAGACTGAAGATGCTGATGTTTTATCTGTATCTATTCAGTCCAATGATGCAGCAGCAGTATGGCTGGATCAGAAGGTCATGAGATCAAATCCTGACTCTTAACATTGCACTGCTTAGTTTCATGATTCTATCTGCCCTTAGGTATAAAACATCTAACGTATAAACAAAGATGTGACAGATACGAGTAAATATAACATCCTAATGAATAAGCGTGACTAAGGCAGGACATGTGATGAAGTGATTACCCCTCTCACAGCTCTGACGTCTGTACTGCTAATTATAAAACCCAATCAGGCTCATTAGAGCAGGAAAGCTAGAAAGCAGATCATGATTAAGATTTCAGTGAGAGTTACCTCTGTCTTATTTGCTTCACAGCATGAATTATCCCTGATCTTATCTTTAAAGCCTTTAATAACCAAAGTGTAAAAGTGCAGAGTTTGAATTTCCCCCAGGGTTCATGTTCTAATGCTCACCTGCCCTGAGAGGAACGAGCTTCACCAGAACATTCTGAGGAAACGTTTCTGAATGGAAGGTGATGAGTGCAGGCACGTCACCAGGCTCGACATCTGTTCAGCGGAAAGGCACCCGGCTGGGAGCAGGTGGCACATCCCGCCTTTATCGATGGGAATAATTACAAAGCAGGATGGGCCTGTAGACCAGTGACTCAGATACGGAGAGGAAAGGTCCTGATCCGATTCAGGGCTGGAAATGCGCTCCACCAGATCCAAACCTCAGCCTCAAATCAGTTATTACATCCCTTAGCATCCAAATAAAGCATGATCATGGAACTGGAAAGCTCTACACATTCAAATCCGTCCTAACACTCATATTCTCATGTTTAGTCCAGTGTAGGCTGCTCTCCAAAATCCTATTAATCCCATTCGGCTCATATCACACAGATCAGAAAACAGACCCAGTCCCATAACCATCTGGGAATTAATGGGCATCTGTATTGCTAGGGAACTGACATGGATGGACTTAATGGTCTCAGTGAGCGGACAGAACTCTACTCTCCAGAACACGAGTGGCACAGCAGCTTCTCAGGAGATTTGGTCTACTGGTGTTGGATTGAAAGTTTCCTATTTCACCCAGTTTCCAGTTTCTTGGTGGGGGTTTGGAGATACCAAACAGGGCTGCCTTCAGATTACATTCTCATTTAGTCAAACTAAACTATGGAGCACAACCAGCAAGAACGGATCAGTAGCCAAACACAAATCTGTAAACGAGACCTCACCTTGCCAGAGGTGGGATACAAACTGTTTGTTCCTTTGTTTATTTAACATTGATTCCAGTGTCAGCGGCTCTTTAATGATGGACACAATACACACCTACTTATGGTGCATCAGCATCAATGCCTATTCGATACTAGTAGTCCAATTTAGAGTGACCAATTAACCTAACCCATGTCTTTGGACTGTGGGAGGAACCCGGGGCATCTGGAGTAAGCTCACATAGACACAGGGAGGAAATGCAAACTCCATATAATCAGAGTCTGAGGTCAGACCTCTGGAGTTAGAGGTGTTAACCACTTCTATGCTTCATATCCCACCTCTGGCAAGATGTGGTTGTTGGTTAGTTGTTGGTTACGGAGTTGCGTTTGCTGTCCCGTTAAGTCCAGGTGGTTGTGCTCTGTGCAGTTTCTGGATTTTTTTAAGTGATCAGCCCAGTGGTGCCTCCACCATTTAGGGGTCATAAACAATTGAACGTATTGAACGTACTGTGACTCCTGAGCTTAATCCTGCTAGTAATTCTGGACTTAATCTCAGAGGAAGATGCTGGTGTGACAGTCCAGCCCTCTGCAGATGTGTTGAGGGAGTGACGCTGTGTGTGAGTCATCGGCGGTTTAAATATTCATGCTGCAGTCCAGTGGGATGTTTACATCCTGCTTAAGGCAGTTTGATTTGTATTCTGGCCTTCGGTTTGCAGCCCAGAGAGCTGAAGGTCTGCTCAGAGACACCCAAAGCGATCGTCTTTCATTAAACACGTGCTCTGCTGTAATTAGAGCTCCAGTGAAGCCTCCCACACGGCCAATTACAAAAGTTTCTGCCTCACTACCTTAATAAGGGGCAAGAGATCGCCGACTTCTGACAGCGTGGAGCTCGAGCTGCACTTAATTACGGAGTGCTCGTTTAAGTCGTATCTACCACGCTGATGTGGGAAGGCTTGTGGACGAAGCTAATGAAAAGATGTGGTTTAATATCTTTAGCTTTCCCCGAATGCTGCTTCATGTCATTAGCAAAGCTGAACCACTCAGCACAGAGCAGCTGGCTGGCTCAGCTTTTGTAAGGGATTAACTGAGACATCAGACCATGGGATCTTCATCAAGGCAACCAAGCTGATTTCACGTTCATGACCGTCGGGAGGCTTTTAGAGGTCACACTGAGTATTTCTGGGAAAGATAAACATCACCATGAGTTTGATCATCTTATAATAATCTGATAATTCAGTGTATTTACTCACTTGTGTCCTCCCGCAGGTCAGGTGGATGTGTCCATGGCCGAGAGCTCCATGACTCCAGATGAGATTGAGATGGAGATGGCCCGGATCCAGAGGCTCAGGGAGGTTCTCGTGAGGAGGGAGTCTGAGCTGCGCTTCATGTGAGGAATGTTAATCACTTACAACAGTTAAATGTTTGATCTCAGATTATGGAGGACACAGTGTCAGGTCTGGACTCGACCAGTCATTGCAACGACACTGCGAACAGGGCAAGAAAATAAATCCATCTATTGTTTAGAGCAGGAACATAAGGACTCTTTGCAGGTCTAAAGAAAGTTTTAAAGAATTATTTTTCTTAGGCTTTAACTCACTCTCAAAGCAAAGCATCTCTTTTGAACTCTGCTCCTCCTGGTCAGGGCCACGAGGGAGGGTCTGGACCCCAACATGGACCTGAGCAGAGGTACACTGAAGAAGGCACCAAGCTTGGCACCAGTGCAGGCAGGAATCCTAAATAAGGTTCCCTCATATCTGGTTTGACCAAGAGCCAGATCCTGAGTCTGTGTTCCTCTGGGTGTCAAATCTTGCATTACCTGGGGTGCCCCCATCAAATCAGCTACATTAGAAGAACTTTAGAAGAACCAGATAAGTGTAAAACAAGATCATCTTGATGTTTTCTTCAATAAATAGAATAGCATAGTAGATTTAGCACAGAATGCCCTTTTTGACTCAACCAGGCTCAGGACTGGTACTTGGAGGACCCCCATGGAGCCTGGGGTGTTCCTGTAAGCTTTTACTGAACTCAAATCAGAGTCAAATCTGAATTTATGATTTTCCTAACCTGACAAATGAATCACTAAATCAACAAAAGCTCACAAATTTAACCATCCAAAGAAATGTAGAGTGTGAGGACCATCTTATAAATCCATTAAATCCACTGATCCTTTAAAAGGAGACTGAAACAGAAGCAGAACATCTTGGTTGGAGGAGGGTGGGGGGCGTTTGGAAAAGCGTTGTGAGATTAGTTCCACTCCATTTGAAGGCAGTGGTGCATACAAGCTTTATTCTTTATTTAAATCCACTCACAGATCCAACACCAACAGTCAGGGTTCGAGTCCCTGAGGTGCCTTCAGACTGGGTCCATTAATAATTTGAATAGATGTTTCATAAACATTAATTAAGCTGTTCATCAGGTTTAATATATACAGATACACACTGTTTAACATCCATTCAATCAACATCTGGTTGCTTTAACATCTGGAGTTTTAACCTGAAATAGAAATCAGTCTTAGAAACGTTTAAATCATGTCTAAATGAGAACAAGAAAACTAGTACGTGCAAACTTTTGTGACATCTGCTGGCAGAAAAGGGAATCGCAGGCAGAAAACAAGGTGGTAACGTTACATAAAAAGGATCTTTTTCGTTTTCATTGAGTGTCAAGTTTTATAACTTATATATAAGTTTTATATAAGATTAGAAAGACTATTGTATAGGACTGTAATAAATGTTTACATATTTGGTTTTAATTACTATTAGCATTTAAAATAAAATGCTACATGCAAATGTGACTATGATCATTTCATTTAAAGACTCTCTCAATAACTCAGCCTGTTTCTTTAACTGTGTAGAGTTTTATCAGTTTTAAAACCACCTTGGTTTCTTCTGCAGCGCAAAATAAACAAACAGCCTGGTTTTATTGCAGACGTTTAAAGCTGAGGGTTTGGTGGGACTGCAGGACGGTTTAGTGTCTCTCTCCAGAGGACGTAACATAAATGCTGCCCTGAAGGCAGAGAATCGACTGTACATGATGCAGCACACACAGAGCTGGATGACCTAAATGAAACGGGGAAGAGAGATTAACGAGAACCAAACGGCGAAGGAAGTGAACCCCCTGTGATAGAAAGAAGAACCAAGCAGAAGGAGAATGAGGAGAGATGGACAGAGTGAGTGGACAGATGAGTCATCGGCCACCGTGGATAATCACTGCAGGAGAGAAGCTATGAGAAAACACACAATTAAAAAAAAAAAAAAAAAAAAAACAACGATCACAATGCTCACACTGAGGTTAAAAATAGAGATCAGACCATGAGCCAGCTGCTCACAAATAGGCCCAAAAGTGTTTTAGAATCATGCAGGGCCTCGGCATAGAGGAGGAAAACGTTTGAGGACGTAGAGGTCAAGTATTTTCCTGGCTTAAGATTTCTAATTGCTTAACTCTAAACCACTGGTTTGCATTTAAGCTTTTTGTAAACATTACATCAATGATTTACCGTAGATCTTTAAATCAAGTAACAATCCAACAATTTAGGTCGTTGTTGTCACAGCATTGGCTCCTCAGCTGAATCTCCAGGGCTCGCCAGAGTATTGACAGCTGCAGCTTTGACGGAAGGGTTTAAGCCAGCCTGTTTTATCTCCTGCTGTGTGGGACATTCACATTTGTTAATACTTTTTGAGTTTTGGCCCTAACAAGGCTTTTTAATTATAACATTTTGGGAGTTGTAAATGTAAAGCTGCTTTGAGAAGATGCTCCATAGTAAATAAAAAAGTGCTACAGAAATAAATCGGACTTTTGGTTCATTTCACCTTGCATTTGGCTGAAGGTTTTGAGCTTGTTATTAGTGTTTCATGTTGAAGAGCTTTATGATTTTCACTTCCCTGTGCTGTCTTCTGTAAGTTCTCAATGCTTTGCGTGCATTCCCCATTCGTCAAGCAAAATCCAGGGATTATTCTTAAATGCCGCTCTTTGCTGGTCTGGGAATCTAATGCAGCTGTCAGTACTCCAGAGAGACAGAAAGCCTTCAAGACTGAGTTCAAGCAATCTGCATGAATTGTTGATTATTCCAGCAGAAATCCTGACATTCTCATCTGATATTGTCCTACAACATGCAGTCCAGTCAGTGAAGGGTAAAGTGCTTTGGACCTTATGGTCTATATTTTTACTGCTGCACCATCACTGTCTGAAATTAAGAGAAATAGAAGAACAGAGGGAGAAATGAAGAGTTTGATCTTAAACATCTGAAACTTTTTGCAGGATGGACGACATCCAGCTGTGTAAAGACATCATGGCTTTGAAGCAGGAGCTCAGGAAGATCGTTGCAGTTCCAGGTAAGTGTGACATCAATGTGCTGACGATTGCTAACAGTGATGGTGATGATCACATTCTGTTAGTCATTGACATTGGAGATGATGATGCTGTGTTTATCCAAGAGGTAGAATATATGTATGTGTGTGTGTGTGTGTGTGTGTGTGTGTGTGTGTGTGTGTGTGTAGGATCAGGTTCAGTGCTAAAAGAGCTCATGTAGCACCTCCTGCCCTCCACATGATCTCTATGAGTCTCCTGCCTGTTTATAAAAGTGAAACGAGCTTAACTTATTGAGAAGTCGGTCATAAACATTTAGGAACCTTCCAGATGTGTCGTTCTTCTGTAATCCTTTGTGGCACGGCCCATCAATGTTTTCCTTTATTGGGAACTCAAGCTCCAGAGAAGCACCTTCAAATGCCCCATTCTAATTCCTCTGAATAGAACACTTCCTGTTTAAACCACAAAGCATCCACAGGCAGTGATTTTTGGAGAGCAGTGGCTTTCTCATTGTTGTTCAGTTTGCTCCTGGGGCCGGTTTTTCAAAATATATTTAACAAGATTAAAGAAATCCAATTGGACCCAAAAATTAACACTCACATTTCAAAAACCATACTTTAATCTTACAATGGCATTTTTTTGCCAAGTGTCCAGGCTGCATTCACATTCAGAATTAATAAATCGTAAAATAATGAATTAACAGCATGGAAAACATTATTCCTCAGTTCATTTACTATTTGAAGATTTAAAAAAAAATCTAAATAAAGAAAAATATGTCTTTCAAAGCTTTATTTGGGTTAAGGTTTTATAGAAAACATCTGTTCAGTAAAAAGGGACTACAATTCATATTTTTCACTTATTGAAAGTAGTTTTAACAAGAAAAAAGAACATGTCTTTAGTCTTCATCAGAAATAACAATCCCAGATTCTTTTTTGCTTTTTTAGAAATTTGTAATTTTGTCCTCTATTTCTGAAGTGAGGTTTATTTTAAATCTTCGGCTCGTTCAGTTTCCATAATTCAGCCACACTGAAGCATTAAAAGTACAGAAAAATCCAGATTTATCCAGTCTGAAAAAGTATTTGTGAGATCAGTTTGATGCTCAGTAGGAAATCAGGATGAGAATTAAACGCTTTGGCTCCTGATGGCAAACTCATGAACATTAGCCAATGTGAGAGAGGCCTTTAGTTGCTTAGAAGTTAGTCTGGGTTCCTTCGTGACCTTGTGGACTCTTACACGCCTTTCTTTGGAAATTATCTTTGTTGGATGAAAACTCAGTGTAACGATCTCAAATTTGGTACACAATCAGTCTGCCTGTGTATTCTTTGACTCTTTAGAGATGGTTTTGTAACCCTGTCCAGCCTGATAAGTGCCTCTTTTTCTGAGCCCATCAGAACTCTCTGTATGATGAAGAGCAGACATCTGATTCATGAGGCCATTGACTGAAACACCCAACTTGACTTTCACCTTTAGATTACCTCCTAATCCTCTCAGATATAATACTGGATCATTTTCAGCAGTATCTGGATTCATGATCTAGTTTTAGAATTATTTAATTGCTCTTTAATTCTCGTCATCTGCATTCCAGAGAAGGAAAAGAGCAAGAAGCAGCGGCAGAGGGAGGAAGAGCTGATCCAGAAGATCCACAAGCTGGTGGAAAAGAGGGATTTCCTGGTGGATGATGCAGAAGTGGAGAGACTAAGGTAGAAAAATAAATAAACCACAGGGGAGGAAATAATGAGGGGCACCGACACGGGCGGTGATCTGCACTTGCTGTTATCCTCATCCTCACCCACAGTGTGTTCCTGAGATAATAGGGAGCTTGATTTCATGACCAAAATAAAAAAGAAAGGTTGGGGGGGGGGGGTGACTGTGCTGAGGAAGCAGCTGGAGATTTGTTAGGCTACAGAGGTTTTATGATCTGAAAGGCAGCAGTGAAAAACACCAGGAATCAGCCAGAGATTTATTTTAATGAGTTGCACATATGTGCAGTTTTCGGTTCGTACTCTTTGAAGAAGCAGCAGATAAGGATCTGTAAGGCTTCCTCAGTTATGCATCTGGACTTTCCACCCCAAGTGTCTGCGTGAGTGTTCTGCAGGTACAGAAACGCTGTCAGATCAATTGGTGTCTCTAAAGTTTTGGCGAAAACTGCAGCTTTGCTTACAAATATATGCTGGTGACCTAAAACAGGGTTTGTAACGTTGTTTAGGTTGGTGTTAAAAGTCAAAATAACATCCTGAGCATCTCACTTCCTCTACTGACTCACCTTCCCACAATGCATCCTGGTATCATAACTCCCCCAAGTAAACCCACGTACCTGAGCATCCACGTGATGGAAAACGAGACTCAGTGGAGCAGACAATCTCCCTCCATTGCTACAACATGACCTAACCTAGTCTCAGTTCTGTTTGGAGTTGGGGAGGTGCTGCCCATTAACCAGCTCTGGCAGTGGCTGAAGAAGGTTAGTGAAGGATCAGGGCCTAGAAGAACCAAGCGAACACAAAGTCTTTTAGGTCAGGAGGATCTGACATTGTTAGATGGTTCATTTAGGACAGTAGAGACTGTTGTAAGGATTCATTCCTACATTCCTGGATGAGAGACAGGATTTTAGAATGTGTTGAAGACTGAGGTTACTCCGTTGTCAAGCGAGAGCAGTTTAAATAAAACAGAACTTTAGCAATCATTTAAATTAAAGTGTCAATAACATTTGAAGCCTCCAAATAATTGATTCATTAAAACATGGAATAATAAAAAATGGAAGCCTGTTTGGAAATCGAGTTTCTCTGGGTTAAAGACGCTCACTGTCTCTTATCACATTATCAGTTTCAATATCCGTACAGCTGGAGCGTTTTTTGGTCTGGGTGCGAATCCTAACGCTCTTCATGACTCACCCAACGTTCTTGCAGTTTGTGTGTCTGTCCAATCATGAGATCATCAACACCTCTCTCCATCTGCACCTCGCTAACGCTCTCGCGGCTTATCTTTCATCCTGCAGGGAGCAGGAGGAGGACAAAGAGATGGCCGAGTTCCTCAGACTGAAGCTCATTCCACTGGACAAACTGGCCAAAGAGGCACAAAGTGAGTTGGTTCGACTTTAGACACCGAGTGTGTTTACATGCATTTAATAATCTGATAACTGTAGAAAATCTGATTTAGGTTTACATGCATTTGAGTCGGAGGGTTGCCAGATCCCACAAGAGAAACCTGCACCAGGTCTATGTAAATAAGACAAAAAGAAGCTGGCAACCAGAAGAGAAATATCAGACTAAAATCAGAGTAATGCTATACATACACCGAGAAATCAGATTACTGAGTTAAAATCCAGCTCTTTTTTTTTTTTTTTTGGAATTTCTTAATCAGAGTTTGGTGAATACATGATCACACTAACAACCAGATATCTGATTATGATTGGATTATTAGGTTCATGTAAACACTGAGCAGTAATATAATAACAGGGTATCAGCAGAAATTTAATTAAATTTAAGGCTTTTTAAGATTTAATACAATTATAAAAAAAATTGTAATAAAACTATACACACCACATGTGATGTGATTTTCTTTTTATCCTTGGAATTTTGCCATCTAATTCAGATTTTATAATTATGTTGTTAAATATTGTCACTGTAAAAAAATTAAAATATTTCAATGCATTAATCACATTCTTTGCTCATATATGACAAAAACCTCTAGTGATGCACCATGCAAACAAACTGTATAAACTTCATCAGAATGCATTTACTTATTTTAAATCATTTACTAAACACAAAAACCAACAGTAATTAGTAGAATGATCCATTTGTAATCCAAAGTCAGCTCTCGATCTAATGAGCTCATTATAATCATAACTTCTCTCCTGTCACAAATAGATGCTGACGTTAAACACTTTATTATTTTTTTTAGCTACCTCACAGATGATGTCATCAAACTGCATGGCTACACTCGGCCTTCTCGGTTGTTGCTATGGCAACAGCAGTTTTTGTTGCCTGCAAACGTTTGCAAAAACTAAACAGATTTAAAGACACCAAGACAAATGAAGGCTTTTTCCAGGTTAAACAGCAGCTAAGCTCACATAACTAACGTTCTCTCTCTCCTCTCTCAGATCCAGCCAAAGTGAAAAAGATCACCCCGGACCTCCCTCCAAACAAGCCGTCCATCACCAGGACCAGCGTAGCCATCATAAAGGACTGCTGTGGAGCCACACAGTGCATCATCATGTAACAGGTCACTATCAGGTCTTTTTCTCCAGAATTCCTCCATCGATTGTTTTGGGGTTTTTTTAAACGTAGCAGAGTTGCTGCTTGTTAGAAACCTGATAAACTTACATAGATGATTCCTCCCAAGTGGTGCAAGTTCCAGATTTGTACCCTTATCCAAAATGACTTACAGTTAAAGGGTCTTGTACTGGGGCCCATCAGGTTGTCGGGCTGGGATTTAAACTCGTACATTTTCCTGCCTGTATAACAGCTTTTATTCATTTCCTCAAGCTTGTTCTATTCTTATTAAAGCATCATTTTAACCAGAAACAGTTTACCCACTGGTCCCACACCATACAGCCACTGCTTGTGTTGAAACGACCTGAACTATTTAATCTGTAAATAAATCTCTATGGTTTGCATTTACGTCTTCGTTCCGTGCTTGTAGGCGCTCCTCATTTTTCGATTCCATAAAGCTTCAGGAAGCCGCGATAAAAATGCACCTCACGTTTGGTATTGGTTTTTGAGTGAGGTGTAAAACGCCGAAGTTCCACCTGTAAATAAATGTTTCAATAAAAAAAAGCATCTTTCTGGATCCGTCCCTGTGCCGTTTGATTTTATTAAAGGAGCAACATCCATATTGGTGTCACGAGACCAAAATTATGACTGTTGATAGGATACCTGCCAAAATGTCACGATATCAGAATGAGATAAAGTAATGAGTAAAACAAATCAGGTAAAATAATAGTTATAGGTGATAGAACATAAAATTTAGAATTAATGAATTTGATAAATTTTTTTGTTTAAATTTTTTAATACCTTTTTTTTTAAACAATAAACTAAAAATAAACCAAAAAATAAATTGGTACTGCCTGGTATTAGCAGCCATTTTTTCTTTGTACTCAGCACTGCCCCCTGTGCAGTTCGATGCATCTACAGCTCATTTTAAACACATTCCTATAGTACTAGCATTAATAAAATAGATGTTCTACTGTTTTTAATGTCAAGGTACCACGATACTTTTCTAGTGTAACTAGTTGAGAAGTAAAACTTCTCTTTTATCCACCATGTAACATCTCAGCCACCAAAATAAGATCTAAAGAGCAAAAACGGACACAGTCATTGGCATTTAAATACCACGAGGCCTCAATACAATTCAATTCGGGCCGGCCGGCAGTGGCGCAGCAGGTTAAGGTGCTCGCCCTGTAACCGGAGGGTTGCCGGTTCGAGCCCCCATCTGCGCATACTGTCGTTGTGTCCTTGGGCAAGACACTTAACCCACATTGCCGAGTGTGACTGGTGGTGGTCGGAAGGGCCGATGGCGCAAACCGGCAGCCTCGCTTCTGTCAGACTGCCTCAGGGCAGCTGTGACTACATAGTATCTTACCACCACCGGGTATGGTATGAATGGATAATGCGATTGTAAAGCACTTTGAGTTCTGGAAAAAGCACTATATAAATCCAACGCATTATTATAATACAGAATTCAGAGAAAAACTCCAGAGCCAAAAGTGAATGCTTGTGAAATTTAATAACAGAAATGGACTGGTCTCTCTGTGAGAGAGTCACATGGCTCTGTAAGGGACGAAGGACGAGGGGAACAGAGAGGGGATAGGTCACGCTGTCCTGCTGCTTTAATCACTCGCTGGATATTAAACACACCAACAAAAATGTTTAAATATTCATTATTTGTTAAATCTGACGATATTTAATGTGGGACGAATCTGAACTAAACAGCAGTTTAAATTCGACACTGCTTTGGATTAAACACATGACACTTTTTCCACCCTTGGCCGAAACAAAACTATGCAAAAAAAAGTGCATAGGCGTCTCTCAAATCAACTGAGGGAGTTTCTTTCCTCCTCAGAGTTAGCTGCAACCGAAGAGCTTCAATGAACGTTTTCTCAAAATCAGGCACGATTCTTGTTTTTTTTCACTTTAAAAAAAACATCTCAAATTTATACAGGTGCCTTCATTGCATAAATACCTGGATTTAAGTAAATCGTGATGTCATACCACCACGTGGTGGCGGGTCAGGAAATTAGGAGACGTAACCATGATAGAATTCATCTACAGATTAATAAAAGAAAAAGAAGCAGGCTTTAATCCGAGCGCCGAGTTCAAGCCCGTGTTTCAGAGACGTGACACGAAGGACGTTCGTTATAAATTAACCATCGGACCTTAATTCCACCGGACAGGATAAGTCTTAACGAGACTAACTCAGACTCGGGGAGGGACGGCTGGACCTGCTCTCCTGGCTGATACAAGCCATTGTAAAAGCCAGACTCGGTCCTCAGAGCATCAGAAGGCCTGTGAGCGCCCCCTGCTGATCGCCTGAGCCATTCCCACCCACGGCCCACTTAATATCGCACGTCAAAAAGCGTCAGGAACGGAGCAAGGTTAAAAAATGCAACCTTGGAGAGTTCCTTATGAGCTAAACCAATTAAAACTGCACACCAACATCACATCGTCTATGCACCACGTGCATATTAAACTCTACACCGAGAAACATGCCTAAAACCAAAAACGAGCTCCGACTCCAGACAGAACTACGAACACAGAGCTTGAAAGTTTTCCAGGCGTCACCCTGCACAGCACAAGGTTCTCTAAAAAGGACTAGAGTACACGGACGAATACATAAAGGTCTTTAACGCTAACGAGGACCAACCGGCTTCACGTCATTACACATTCATTATGCCAAAAACAAATCACGATTCCCAAAGTAATGGCCACTTTCGTTTCGGTTGCAGCTGACTCGGAGCTCTGCTTTTTAACCTCACACAACAGGTGGCTTCGAGCGAAAACATTCTTTTGAAAATTTGGGAGTTAAACCAAAAAAGAGAGCGAGTGTGAGGAGAGCGAGTGAGGTAGCAGGACGCGGGAGGACCTCAGACGGGAGGCAGCTGCGAGAGCGAGAACTTGGCCGCGAGTTTGACCTTGTACCGGCCGCTTCTTTTGCTGGGGCTGTCTGTAGCTAAGGGTTTGGGGTTCGACAGTTTGCTCGTCCCTTCAGTCGTGTGACACTCTGATTCCGTCGGGCCTGCTGGACTTTGGCCGTCCTGTGACTCGAAGAGATCACCGTTCTGAAGCGGGGCCGGGTCCGGGTGCAACTGAGGGGACGGCAGACAGGACGGAACCGGAGCACACAGAAGGTCTAAAGGAGAACTGGAGCTCAGAGGCTGCAGCTCTGGATCGTCTGTGCTGCCCCCTGGGGATCAGAAGAAAAATGGCTCAGAAACACCATCTCACCCACATCCGGTATTTATGTATTAGTTCTGCCACTTTACACCAGTAACAAATCAGAGCCGGTCTGTACCTGGGCTCTGGGTTCCAGACCCCTCAGTGCTGGCAGGGCTGTGGCTCTCCTGGGCCTCGTCAGGCTGAGGGCTCTCTGTGCTGGTACGGCCGCTCCGGGCTGAGAATGCACACAAATTAAGAGAGAGGAAAAAATAAATGAAAGAGCAGAGTTTTTATAAGCACACTAAACAGATGGAGATTTTTTTAACGTTCCATAAAATGTTTTTATGGAGGCACCACAATGTTTTTATTGTTATTCTTCAGAAATAAAAAGGAGGGATTTCTCCATTCAGTTATTTAAGATTAGTGATTTTGTTTAGTAACTTTTACAGCGGAACCTTGGAATTCAAACAAAGTTTCCAAAGGACATTAGAAATCTGAATCAAATTTCCAGATTAATAGGATCGTATGAATAAAGCAAAGGTATGTGATCAACAAAGACATGAAATAAGTGAACACTTCCTTCAACTTTATACCAGCGAACATAGTTTTGTCATGTGTAGGAAATCCCCCCCCCCAATAGACTAATGTAATGTAATATAACACTAATGCGTCCTTATCCAGAGTGACTTACAATTGATACATTGTTACCTACAACTGATACATTGTTATATTGATACATTGTTACAATTCAAGTAATTGTAGGTTAAGGGTTTTGCTCAAGGACCCAATAGTGGCAGCTTGGCAGAGATGGGATTTGAACCCTGAACCTTCTGGTCCACAGTCCAACACCTTAACTGCTAGGCTACCACAGTCCTAATAATATAACACTAATCCAGACATGTCCATAATTGCACCCTATTTCTTATTCTTTTGGGTTTTATGATGAACATTATACAGCTTAGTTGGAAGATCAAATCCTATTTGGAGTCGAGTGCCAATGTTCAAAGAATTTTTGCTCAAATTCAGGCCACAAAAAAAAAAAGAAAAAAATTCAAATGGATCGTTCAGTGTCCGAATTGTTCGTGTGAGGACACATTTGTATTCCACTGTAATTATTTTAAAAATCCATACAAGAAAATGAACATTAAACGACCTTACTTTTTTATTTCGGTCTAAATTTCGAAAACTGTGTGAAACCAGAATGGTGACAATAAACCTGTTTAAAAGTATAAAGTCAGCACACAGATGGGTTCACCTTTCATATCGTTCCTCAGGACTAGGATCTTCCGGTGTCCATGGCCTTTAATCCAGACGACCTGCATAAAATTAAACAAACATCAAGTGTGGATTCCAGTGTTAAATATAATTATCAATAACCATGATGAAAAATATTCACCAAAGACCTGTTTTTTTCACAATGAACACAAGACGAGAACTAAAAAAAAGTAAAGTTTGAAAACAAAAACCACAATGTAATTAGTGTATGCATTCAACCGAATAAAAAAAAAAACAAAACTAAATGACGTCACAAAATCACTTTTTTCACATTTAGTTTATCTACAAGTTAACAGAAACAGATCCTGTAGTGCCGTTTCTTAGCGTTCGCATCCTCCTTTAGGTTAGTGCGGCCCCGTCCCAAATCGCCCCCTACGCCCTACAGGCTGTAACTACAACTCTCTAACCAAAGTCTGCTCTTTGGTGACCTTAACAAAAGGAAGCATGGCTTTAAACACGTGCATTTGGGACAGAGGTCATTTTTCCTCCTGCATGACACAGCTCTCTGTAACTTACAGGCTATAAAGGTGCTACATCAGGAATGTGAATGTAACGGATAGCACAAAATACTTTAAAAAAATTAAAAATAAATAAATAATAGTCCCCAGGGTCAGTCAGATAAAATTCTGTTTCAGGTTCATGCAGTTTTAGAATGACAGCAGTATTTATAAAAGTATTTTAATGTTCATAAGTAATTACATTACATTTCCGTTATTCTAAATGATAGTAAATAATTCAGCTTTAAAATAGGCAGATTTAACAGTGAGAGTGCTAGAGGTTCTTTGTTGAATATAAATTAAAACTAGAATTAAGATAAATATGTAAATTTAATTGACAAAAAAAAAGTAAAGTTTGAGTATATTTAGCTAACGTATTCGATACAGGAGGCTGAATTAGCGTTTGTTAGCTAACCTGCGGTATGGCGGCCAGCAGCTCGTCCAGCGTGCTGTAACCGTAGTCCCGTGGCTGGAACTCGCACCCCGTGTACTTGCTGAAGGCGCCCCAGAACTCTGTGAGGAAGATCTGGTTGTAGTGGTACGTGTGGAGGAGAGCTCGAACTTTTCGGGCAAACTGGTAGAGTCGAGTGAGCCGTACTCGATCTTTGAGCTCTATGTCACCTCCACCCTCGTCCTCATCCTCGGACAGCTACGGGAAAAGGCAACGACCATAAACCCCAATGAGCATAAACCCGTCCCCAACCATAAAGGCTTATTCACCTCCACCAGGTACGGCAGGCTCTTGAGCAGCTCGCTGAGTGAGACGTAGCCGTACTCGCAGGGGTTGAGTGGCGCGTCGTAGGTCGACTCGTACCGTCTCCGGAGAGCCTCCACACTCAGCCAGCCGTCCTCATCCGGAAGTGACATGATCACCATCATCAGCTGGGAGGTGAGCGAGCGGACAGACTTCCGGCTGATCAGCCGCACCTCCTTCTCCGAGGCCCCGTCCACAACCTGAGGGGGGAGGGGGTGGAAGGGTTTCGTTAAGGCTCCGCCCCAGGTTTCGGAAGCCCCTTGTTAGAAAGTGAACATTACCTTCACCACATGGCAGAGCCTGGCGAGCAGGGCGGGCAGCGTGTTGGCGTCATAGTCCTGCAGGCGCAGGCCGTAGCCGTAGGTCTTGCTGTACTCCGCCAGCAGCTGGCTGACAGGCAGGGCGCAGTCCCGCTGGGCACGCAAGAGCTTCACCAGCTGAGCGGCGAGAGCCTTCACTTGCTCCACCTCCACCAGAGCCAGAATCTTCTCCTCACCACATTCCAGAACCTGGACCGGAAAATAATCCACTCTAAATATCATTAATGTACCAGACTTTGCACAGAAGATTTTGGGATCACTTACTGACTGCTACAGAAAATAAAATCAGAGCACACTAATCACTTATCAATCGATCCAAGCAGGTTCTTTCTGCAGGACTTACCTGGAGAACATCAGGAATGGCCTCAAACAGCTCCATGAGCTTGGAGAAGCCGTAGTAGCTGAGCTTACACTGGCGGCCGAAGTGGTGGTGGTAGGTGGGGATGAACTTGCTGAAGGACATGCGGAAGTGTGGCTGGTGCCGGAGCAGATCTACCACCTCCTTGCCGAACTGCCTGGTGCGCTCCATCTCCTCGGAGGTTCGCTCTGAGACATAAGCAAAGGGGTTACGGCATCACCGAGTCCTGACGCCTTTTCACCTGCTCCAGAAGTTAGTAACAAACTAAATAAATAAGGGGCATTGGTACAAGTGTTTGTTTTTAAACTGAAACTTTTACGGTAATTTATGGTCGGCGTTAATTAGCTGCAGTAACAAACCGTTAATGGCAGGAACATAAACACAGTGTGTGTGTGTGTGTGTGTGATAGAATCCTCACCTCTCTTTGGGACGGAGATGAGCGTGTCTGAGTCCTGCTGCGTGAGGCTGATGGTGCTATCAGGAAGCTCGTTTAGAAGATCCATTAAGTCACACATGCCGTAATCAACCACTCGCCAGTTTTTGGAGAAACACCTGGGACCACAAACACTTCATATTTAATCGAGCTAACGCACCAAAAACCACATGCCTTGGGATGTTTTACCCTTTAGGACGGAGACTGTGGAGCTCTCACATTTAACACATTTATGGAGTGAGATTACTGCGTTTTTATGTGACAGTGCCACACAGGTCCTGTTGTATTTTCTGAGAGAACAGGTATTTCAGACCAAACCCCACAGCGTCATCTCCGGTCTAAACAGCACTTTTCGGAACTTCTTTTTCGAGCTCCCATTGCTTTAAACGCTCATAAAAACCAGCGAATCACGGCACATCACAGGCAAAGTCTGAATCATTTCCTTAAGCTTAAGGTTTTTTAAATATCATCATTAAATAAACGGCGGTTTATAAAGCCAACATTTACAGAACCGTACACCCTGAATATGGACCGATTTGGTCTCCGTGTGGGACTCCTAGTTCTTAAGGTATCAAATCAGTGAATCGACTCGTCTCAGGACTGAATCATATTCATTTGATTCCATACACAGGTGAATCAAGGAGGAAGATTCAAATAAAAAATTTAGACGGGAAAATTTTCGATTCTACTTAAATGTTAACCCAGTAGTGAAACTACTGACAAGCTACTCGATTCCAGTTCTGATTTTTTCAAGTTTTGATTTAAAAAATGGTGGGAAACAAAAATTGCCAAATACTCCAGTTTTTCCTTCACATTTAAAGTAAGTAAAAAGCTTAACACGGCTAAAACAATTACCTAAAAATCTAATTTCTTATTTACTGCTCCAACCTGTAGTCCAAAAAGACAGGACTCATTTTAAGTTTTACTAAAAATGGGTTTAAAAAGAAAGTTAAAAACTTAATATAAAAATGATTCCTTTCTTTTTGAATCACAGGTTGAAGATTATTTATGATCAGTAATAATTGAGAGACGTTTGGTTTTTCCAGGTCATTATTTTATCACATTAAATCCCATTTTAGGCTCTCCTGGCTAATTTGGGCTAGGAGGGTACATTCAGTCGAACCCTGTACCATGTTTAGAGGTTTTGCTCTCTTTATAACAGATGAACTTTCTACATATTTTACATTTCTGTTTTTACTGAGCACTTTCATACTTAATCTGAATGGCTGGTTGTCTCCATGTGACCTAGACAGCCCGAAAATAAACGACTAGGTTGTCTGACTTCAGTTTGTGGATTGGTATGTTCTCCAGCAGCCGATCTATCCACGGCTTTTTAAAATAGTTCGTCAGTAGGACCCAATTAGGTTATTAGGACGTTACACACCCATTAAATAAATGCAATAACAGAGAGCACGAGAAACTGACCAATGATAAGCCTGCATGAAGTCTCTGGTGACCACCTGCTTGCTGGCCTGAAACTTGAGCAGCTTGAGCAGGTCCTGTGTGAAACGCTTCACCTGAGCCCGGTGTGTGAGGGTCAGCAAGCGCTTTGAGCCCAGTCCCAGAATCTGCCCGAAACACAATCAGAACCAGTTATTAGAGTTATCGGGCTCATGTGGGATTATACACACCATGCTTTATATGACCATTTCTCGGACCTGCAGCACGTGTGGTACGGCCTCCAGCAGCTCCAGCAGCTTCGAGTAGCCGTAATCAGACACTCGGCACTGTTTGGCAAAGTGGTGGTGGTAGGCGGGGATGAATTTGGTGACAGGCATCAGGCAGCAGGGCTGGTTCTTAATCAGGTCCACCACCTCCCGACTGAACTGGATCAGCTGTGGGTTTCCTACTGGGCTCTTACAGCGCTGCAGCCACAGGTCTGAACACACACCAAAAAAAACAAAAGAAAACTCAGGTGAATTCCTAAAACAAGGGTGGGTGTTGTTTAATGTTTAAGTTACTACAGGAAGGTTCAATTAATTGCTAAATAATCATCTGCCCTGAGGAAACATCTCACACTCTCATAGTGAATCCAACAAAAGGACATTGATATCTCTGATCATTAGATATCAGCAGGATCCAAACAAACACTACATTATTACTGACCCCACACACACACACACACACACACACACACCTGCAGTGGGTGGTGGAGGCTTGTTGTGGATCCATTTGATGACCTTGAAGCCGTTCTGCGCGGTTACTATGGTGATCCCAGGTACACAGGTGATAAGGTGCTCCAGTGGAACGCTCCCCTCTGACTTCCCCTCGTCCATCACCTCCAACGGGCTGAACTCGGCCGCATAGCATTCTGGGAAACTGTTGAGGGGTATTTAATAATGGTACACACCCCCGTATCAATAAGAGTTTGACTTGGTCGTACCTGAGCAGCGGCACGGTTCCCTCGTGAGACTGCAGCAGGCTGTGGACGTGAGCGGCCAGTGCCTTCAGAGAAACGGCCACAAACGGGATCCGGTACGTATCTGGGTCGTAATCCGCCTCGCTGCACAAACACACAAAAACTTGTCATCCTGACCTCGTTAGGCCCGACCCAGGTTTTATGCGGACCGATGGTCGTACCTGAAGGGCTGGGTGTGGTGCTGTTTGCAGACCGGCTCATGATACTCAAGCTCTTCGAACAGCACGGGGCTGGGGCTGGCAGAGGAACCGTCATGGGACTGAGAGGAACCCAGGGGACTGTGGCGGGCCAAGCCGTTGGGTAGGAGGCACACCAGACGCCCACCGCCCTGCTCCCGCACGGCCACCAGCTCGGGCAACCTGTACAGATCACTGACCACCAGCTTACGGCTGAACCTGTGGGGCAAAAGCAAGAGGGAATTAATCATGCTCTCAACATTTATGATTAAAACAGGAGAATGAACCATGACAGGCAATCAAACAGGCTTGGTAAACAAAATACTAAAAGTTTAGCACTTTTGGCTTTCCATCAAGAGAAAAAAAACAAGAAAATGTCAACTTTGTTTGGGTCAGAGAGCAGAGACGAAGGTAAAAGGCAAACAAAACAGAACTTAAACTTCCTACTACGCCTCAAATATACGGCAAAAATCTGTCTGTATTAAGGGGGCACCCATCAGCAGGACTGGTGCATCATGTGATCACGTTCATCACTGCTTTGATATGCTCCACTAAAGTATTAACAAAAAGACAAAAGGAAAAAAAAAAAGGAATTGCTTTTCCGTTCAAGTTTATTCTTCCATTTTAAATGTACTACTCAAGCTAAAAATGATTCCTTTCAGCCGTACAGATTTAATACATAACATAACTATGAAGTGTTCCTCCCACATTTAAGACTGGACACGAGTATAACTTCCTCACTACATTTCCCATCATTCATCACTCGTCACATGCGGCAGTGTTCCAAATCAAGGGCAGAAAATTATAAGGCCCAAAACATTTAAAGCCTTAAACACTTAAACTACAGCTGGGCAAAATTAAAAGCTTATTTTATAAATACCCCATGTCCTTTACTGAATAACATACTCAAAGTGAAACAAAACTTATTTTCCTCACTACATTTCCCAGAGTTCATTATGCCAGTCACATGATTCCCTATGTCAGAGTGAGGGAGGAGCCTGCTGGGAAAACTCACAATTCAGAGTAGGGTTAGTGAATGTGTATTCATGTTCATCAGATTCCTATTATAAAGTCAACATTTCATAAGTATAGCCATCTTAAATGAGGATTACCTGTATAAATCTCGCTCACAATGTTAATTAAGCAAGCTGATAGTGATAGTGTTGATAGTGATAGATCAGGGGGTAAAAATGACGTTTAAATTATGTAAGGCACGTCACTTGTAATAATTCCACCGTACGAAGCGACTCACTTTCTCTCGTATAGCTCGGTGAATTTGAAGAGCGGGAGACAGTTGGCTGGAGAATCCTGCAGGATGCTGATGATCTCAGAGCTGTGGGAGGTAAACAAAACGAGGGCCATCATTAGTGTTTCGTCTCCCTTTCTGTTATCCTTATTAATAATAATAATAATAAAGCCGTGTACCTCAGAGAGCTCAGGGTTTTGTTATTGGAGCTGGTGACGAGGGAGACGTGGATGCGCTTGCTGCCGATTTTGTAGCGGTGCAGGACGCTGACGGCCCCTATGGCCTGCTGGAGGGAACCCATCTGCACTTTGGCCTTCAGCTGGTAATCGGTGTGAGGGCTCAGCTCGACACTCTTCACCTGAAACGACCACAAAAACCTTTAAAGGCGCGCAGATGGGAGTTCCGGTGGTTGCAGTTCCGAGATCTCACCCTGCCGTGCTTGGCGAAG
This sequence comes from Loricariichthys derbyi, assembly GCA_033118015.1. Taxonomy (NCBI): domain Eukaryota; kingdom Metazoa; phylum Chordata; class Actinopteri; order Siluriformes; family Loricariidae; genus Loricariichthys; species Loricariichthys derbyi. Next base: position 22,905 of record JAVSBU010040095.1, read on the forward strand.
GTGTCCAGCAGGATTTGATGCAGCTCTTTCCGAGACATCCTGTAATCAAGGTTGGCCACCTGGATGTCCGCGCCCTCAGAGAACGGCTCGGGCTGGTTGTCGGGACAGGGACTGCGGGATGGGGCGCTGAGCGGGGACGAGCGGTTTGATGCACTCCTAAAAAAAAGAAAGAGAGGGGAGGGAGGAGGGGAGCGGTGTGAGGAAGGACGGATATCCGGAAGGTCAAACGCTCACCGTGCTTATAGAACACTCACCGTGAGGACCAGGACCCCTGAGAGAACATGAGCGGGCTGAAGGACGTGTGCAGGCTGAGTTTGCTGAAGGCGGACGGCGTGCTCACCTGGAACTGATCCACCGGAGAATCGGAAGCGTTACGCAGGCTACACGAGTCTCTCCTAAACACAGACGGATCTTGATCAGGATTAACGGAACTACAGCACAAAAGGAGATCTTTGTCTCCACTAAAATCCACTCTAAACCTTCTCACATTTTTAATTTATCCATATATTCTAAATGCAAATAAGTCACCATCTTAAGAAAGTTAGAGAGAACAACCAATTAAAACAAAAAATCAGAACCATGATTACACTTAGCATATTTATGCAGAAACAAAGATTCTAAAGGGTTCACAAACTTTCAAGCACCACTGTATAACCAGAACAGATTCAAGTACGTACACACACACACACACACACACACACACACACACACACACACACACACACACACACACACACTTTTAATTTCAGTCCTGTGTGGATCAGGCTTTAGATCAGACTGTAACTTTAAGAATGAAAACATAAACACAAAGCAAAACCTCACAGATCTCAGTTAATCTAAAAAAGAGGAAAGTCGTTTTTGGGAGGAATACCTGCGGCCCCGGGGCAGGAGCTCTGCAGGGAAGCCTGGTCTAGCAGGCTGCGGCTGAGGGACGAGCCCGTTACTCTGAGGAGATGCAGAAGCAGCACGGCCTTTCTCCAGAGGGAAACCCGGCCTGGTCCTATACTCCACACCACTCAGGTCCTGGATTAAGTAAAGGTATAAATTAACTCGCTCCAGCCACAAATGGTACCGATTTAACAAAGTTAGGCAGCTGCCGTAAGAAATATAAACTAAGGTAGAGTTACAGAGAAACAAATAACCAAATATCTGAAGGTTGAATTTGTTACAGCAGCGATTGCAAGCTTAGCGACAAAAAGAAAGAGGGAGGAAAAGGCAGGATGAGAACAAACATGAAAATGGACAGATGTTAGACATGAATGCAGGTAAACATGCAAACAACATGCTATGGTTTAAGCAGCATCAGGGGACAGCAGGCAGGGGCACCGGGTTTAGGATGGAGGGTAAAGCCCAGGCACGTTAAACTCCACCTACAGTCTCTAACAAACACCGCTAGCAACTGGACCTTCAGCCGCCAGCTTTAATCTGACAGGATTCCTTTAATATTTATGGCAGTAAAATAACCTGAGGGAGCCTAAATATCACACTAAATTAAACATACTGATTTTAACATAAGAATCTAATTTTGATCAGTTCCAAACCAATAATCAAAGGCTAGACATTCAACAGCTGTACCAGTTGGTGATCCAACAATTTTTTGCCTAAACTAAAAATTCAAAAACATTTAAACCTTAAATTCTAACTTTGATCTAACACACGACATTTTTACATAATCATTTATATTTTTTGCTTTGAACATTTAATGACAAAAGTTTTATGTCAATGATTTTGCCCATTTGTAGTTTAATATGAGTGCTTTAAGAATGTTTAGCTTAGACTGAGCACTCTGCTAAGATTTATGATAAGTTCAACTTAACCATGAATTTGTTTGAACGTACCACCATCATAATTAATGTGTGATGGGCCTAAACTTCATTTTAGATTATGGTTCAGCATTTAGTGTCCAAATTTTCAGGAATCCAATATAAACCACAATGATTTTAATCCATCGTTAGAGCAATCCTTCAGCCTGGATATAATTAAATAACATCCTTCGTATAATGTAATTAAATTGGTGTTCGTTAGAGAGGGCAGGATCATGCTCAGCGTGTTACCAAGCCGGGGATGGAAGCTGGCAGCACAGGGTTTGAGGACGGCGGATGGCACAGGCCAACACGGGTCGGGTGCTGACCTGGGTAAGGGACTTCATCACCGGGCTGCAGGAGGAGGCGTGCCCTCCTTTCCTGGGGCTGTAGGGCCTTTCTGGAATGTTCACACCCGTGTCTCTAGAGGAGCGCGAGACCCGTCTGGGCCGACGCGGCGAGCGCGGCTTCTCCACCGGGAGGAACAGGGCGGCGGCGACGCGGGAGGAGGAGGAAGAGGAGGTGGCGAGCCGAGGCGGGGGCCTCTCCTCTTGCTCCTCCTCTTCGTCGTCCTCCTCTGGCCCGTCAGGGGAGAAGGAGACGATGATGCGGTTACCCAGGACGTCCTCGTTGTCCATGCGCTTGCGGGCGCGCTCGGCCGCCTCGGTGCTGGCAAAGCGGAGAACGGCCACGCCTCCGGACACGCCCAGAACCTTCCCGCCGCAGTTATTGGACAGGCGCTGGAGCCTGCTACTGACGGACTTGGCGTCGCGGTGCGTGGGCAGGTTGTGCACAAAGAGGAGGTTCAGACAGGGCTGGAGGAGCAAAGACAGAGGGAGGAGCACTCTAGGTTTTCTAGAGTTTTTTTTTTCCTTTTCTTTCTCTCCAATGCTTAGGGCAAGGTCGGGCTCCTGTACCTGAGCTACTGGGACCTGAGATTCATTAACTCCCAATAAAAACACAGCGCAATTTATAAAACAAAATAATAAATTAAACCACGCGAGCCTTCTAATCTCCAGTTACTGAGAGAGGCTTCACGTCGGTCCCTCTGCACTGAACCCGCGGCTCCATACCTGAGTTTTGACGAGCATCCTAGGAGGCAGGTCCGAGACGAATTCCTCAAACGGGACGTGCAGGTGGGCGTGCTGCAGCAGGGCGGGCGACGCCTGGCTCTTGTGCACCAGGATGACCCGGAAACTGTGGCGATGCCGCAGGTCACTCAGCTCGCTGGCAAAGTTCACGTCGGCTGAGACAAGAGGAGGGCAGACGAGGACAAGGTCCAAGTTTTTATATTATAATTTATATACGAATTGGCAAGTACAAGCAAAGGACAACTCAAAATCATTATCAGAACAAAGAGAAACAGGACATGAACAAACAAAACCAGCACTCACAAGACACCACCACGACCGTGGCCGGGGCCGTGTGCGTCTCCCCAAAGCGCCGCAGGCTCTGTCTGAGTTTGTCGTCGGCTGCGTTTTTGGCGGTGGCGTTTATATGAGCGACGGTCACCTGCATGAGCAGAAAACAATTAACGTTTGGGAGGAAAAACGTAATTAAAACTTAAATCCCATCTGCCTGACTGAATCCTGAACCTGGCAGTTGTTGAGCTCCTGAATGACGGCCTTGTTCTCCTTACTGATGTCACACACACAGATGAACTCGGCCTCGCGGTGCCCCTGGAAGAACCGCTCACGCAGCCTCTGTACCACCGAGGCAGCAGAGCGCCCACTGGGGACGGCGCAGTTCTCGATGTCCCAGAACACGCCCACTGGAGGAAGGGACTCCTGTCCACCGCCTTCAGCAGGACCTAAAGTTAAGACAGACAGAGAGACGTTAAGTAAAACAGTGGTGCTATAAAGAGCCTTATGTCCCTCTACACTCACCGTATTTCTGGTGTACTTTCAGTAAGACTCCGTCGGTGGCGGTTCCGGGGACACCGCAGCCGTTACACAGGGGGACGGGTGCGGCACAGGTCTGTGGAGGAGGGATGTTGGGCCAAACCGTCTCAGAATCGACGGGGCTCAAACCCTGCATGGGCTGAACGGGTCACACAACGTCAGCATCAAGTTTACTTAGGCGTTTGTTTGTTTTTTACGACGCATGTGCAAAAATACTTTACACGGAGTACCACAAAAATACCATGATAAATATTTTACATTAATATTTTTTGCGAGTCTGCAATAAACGAACCGTGAAGTAGTGAGGGATCACTGTATAGAAAAAAATTATGCATTATAACTGATGAATAATCACATCACAGAATCTGAACTGTAACTGAATCGTGACAGAGATTCCCACCCCTACAGTGAGACAAACACCATTACCTTTGTGAAACAGTGGTGGCAGTAGTGAGCACCCTTCAGACAGACCGCGCCGTGCTCAACACCGAGGTGCAGAGGGTTAGTGCAGGGCCCGTCACCGTGAGAGTGGTAGCGCTGCTCCGTCTGGCGCCCTCCGTTACAGCGGCAGCACACGCAGGTTACGTGTACGGCCGCCGAGCCAGGCGGGGGTTCGGACGGACAGGTGTGGAGACACCTGCAGCAGCTCTGCCTGGGCTGGGACGTGGCCACCGACGGCATCGGGAGCCCGAAGCTCTGCGGCGTCTGCAGCTGCGTGTGGGGAAAGAGAGGTGCAGGAACGGGACCGCCGGTGCTCACGGTAAATCCACCACCAAACCCGTCACCCAAACCGCGGGGTGGCCGCAGGGCGCATTCACACCGTGAACACAAGCTTACTTTAGGGCTGGCTGGCTGAGGGAGGGGCGGCTGTGAGGCGCTGTGGAGCGGAGGGGGAGGAACATCTTTCAGCTCCAGCACTGGCTTATGGACGGCCATGTAATCGCTCTGAGGAAACACGAAAAAAGGAAAACGTGATTCAAACGCGTCCAACTGTTTAGCTTTAATAATAAGAATAAACGCAGAAACGTTCCTGGATTGTAACGAGCATTATGGGGTGATACCAGAGTTATGCCCTCATTTAGCTTTTAATCCATTTATGGATTGGAATAGCAAAAAATGCAGGCTTCTCCACGAGGGGTTTTGAAAGAGTGGGCCGCTCTACCTTATGGACCCTCCCGCTCTACCTTACGATAAACCGCTCCATCTTAAAAAGCTCCGCTCTACCATAAAACCGCAAATCACTTATCACAAAATACTTCTAGCAAAGGCCCATTGGTTTACAATGCCGTCATTCTGAGCCGTAAAGCAATCAAAATGACGAACGTGCAGATTATTCATCATGGTTTGGACTCCAAACCATCCAATAGCCACCCGTGTCATATGTGAAGTTTTATCTTAGAATGCCTGCTATTCGCTGGAAAAGGTGTCAATCAATTCTGGGACTTCCAATCAAACCTGTGAACTGTTTTGTAAGTACACCCCCAACCAGCATCGTCACTCAGAACTCATACCATAGGTCAAAAACCACTCTCCCCACGTGTATAATATCGACTTATAAATATTCTAAGTTTTCAAATGGTTCATTTGAAAGGGTTTTTTTTTTTTTTTTAGCACCCCCAAATTAAAAAAGAAAAGCCAACTTTGAATATCAGTTAAAAAACCAGTATGTGTAAAACTGTCTGAAACTAGATGGACTCCAACTTTAAATAAATTACTGCACATTACTTGTGAACTTTCTTACAGTAATATTTTTTCCTTTCTCTTTTGTCACACCAAATTAAAGGTCTGACTTCCTGAGAGTCTCTTATTTATTACCTTTTACTGAGCTACATGTTTTATTAGTAGAGAAATGTTTGGTTGCTTTGTTACATGGAAAATTAGCGATTAAAAAACATCCAGGCAGAAACAATTGATAGATTTTTGCCAGATTGCACAGAAACCGGTTTTTTGTCCTATATCTTTCATTCTGTGAAAATAAAATGGTAATATGCAGCAAAATTACAAAACAGTTATGAATATAAGCCACTGAAGAGTTAAACGGGTTAATTACAATTAAAACTTTTTAAATAAAAACTTTATTTAAACTTTATTAAAACTTTTTTGTTTGAGAGACAATATTGAGGGAATAAAGGGCTGGAAATCGTTTTAAATGTAAAATTTTCAATATAACAAGTACTGCTGTAAATTCTCTCATTGTAGATTACTGAACAGATATTTGAATGACAGGTAAAGGAAAAAAAGAAAAAAAAAATATCCATGTCTTACCACCTTCTCACTGCACAGAGAGTATAAACGTCTCACATCTAGACTGGAAGTCTAAAGTACAGTTTCACTTCACTAAAAGTAAAAGTAAACATCATACAATGCAATAAATACCAGAAGACATCAGCTGCCAAAAGCCAAGAAAAGGCCTTGAATAAATCATCTGATGAACCAACGTTAAAAGAAAGAACAAACAGTTTTAGTGGCAGAACGTATTGCAAAAGGTAAAGTTACCAATAATACACGCAACGTTCTTACTTGTGCAAGAGAAAGAAAGCTACAGGGCTTAAAGAAAATCATCTACCATTAAAAACTGTTACAAACAAATAAAGACAAGATGATTTCAGAGTTGTTGTTTTTTTAAGTCTCCCTGGCTTAAAAAAAGCTCTCTGTGCCTTTGGTAATGTCATGGAGTTTCTTAACCAAAAAAAAACTTATACAAAAGACATGATGTTCAGGTGGAAAACCAAACAGTATTTAATACAAAATTCATGAATTAGCAATAAAAGGACATCTTCATACATTGCTTGTATAAAAGACTGACGACCCCCCCCTCCCCCGGTGGGAAAGGGTTTTATACCTTACAGTTTATCAAATCAAATAATCATAACAATTAAGTCCCTCCCACCTACACTGACCATGTGACATAAATGGTGGCCTGCTTTGGGTCACATGATCAAATGTTGTCAATTATATAAGCTCTACAAATAATCACACTTTCATTTAGATAATATATTTTTACTTAATGTCCTACTTCTATATATCAAGTGCAGTTGGCTTCAGTAATCATCAGTCAAAGCTTCGATGCAAGTGTGTGCTCAGAGTGAAAAGTCCAGTTTGGGCCTGGCTCTGAAAATCTGTGTGTGAACCTAAAGTTGTTTTGACTTGAGTGAGACCCAGAGTGTGTATGCACTCGACTTCTTAACGTCCTTGGTGAGGGCAGAAAAAAGACAACGCTTTGATAAACAACTACTAAATGCTTTGAGTTGTGCTTCGAATGTTCCTAGAATCATCTACATGTGACATTTATTAATCAGCTGTTTTGGACCAATGTGGACTAGGCCAGTAAAAACCCCAACAGACATTACAACACTCCCTATACTTTAATCCTCCAAAAAATATAAGTGATCGATTCAGCGTTCTAACCCCAGGTGTGTGTGTATATATACACACATATCTTCATCAATACATCCTTATCAATTGCACATGGAAGCGAGTTACCCTAAGTGTATGTGCTGAAAACCCCTGTATGAATCAGATCCCAAAATATGTTCCGATCAGGCCTGTGTTTTGGTTAATTTGGTACAACAGATAACACTAAGTGTGTGCATACCAGTTTATGGGTTTTTTTGTTATGGCTTAATAAATATAAACAGACAATGGGTTTTCAGCTTTAGTTAATCAGGCATCTGGGCTTATCGGGCCTTGGACAGTCACAGCACCAGCACCAACACACACACACACACACACACACACACACACACACCTCCTCCGACAAGGTCGATCTGCACCTTGTACAGAGGCCTAATTGTAATTACACTGAAATCTTATACAATATTCAATACTTTATCATAAAATAAGATAAGCTTTATGTTATGACCCTGCCCATCTGCAGTTCAATCAAACTTTCTCCCCCTTTAGTTATTAGCTTAATGATAAGTTGTGTGATACACACTAATACATATCTATCTATAACACACACATCTTCTGTTGCCGTCTGCACAGAGCCTCTAATCTACTGTTACACAAACCATGTTCTGAAAAAGGACCACAAGTCTTGTACTGCTGATGCCATGTGGTAAAAAGTCTTTTTCAAACTCAAAATTTAAGGGAATTAAGTCAAAATCAGCCACAGATGTTTCTCTATGCTGAGGGTTAGCAGAATAAAAGCCCTGGGCATTAACCTTTTCATATCACATTATTGTGGGCTGCTTATCTTGCTCTTGTTTTCACAGACATGATCTCTTAATTCTCTAGGAAGCTTCGGCAACAAAACTCTTGATAAAGGAACATGCTGAACTGGAGGTTAAACCCAAACCCACGCATCCCATCAGACTGAACTCACCTGGTGCTGGGTAGCAGAAGCACTTTGCTGGGGGGAAGAGAAGCAATCGGTGAGTTTCCAAAACCTGCTGTCTGTGCGGCTGAGCCATGGGAAGGAGCTTCCATTACAAATCCTCCTCTCCTGTCCAGAACCTTCCATCATACCACCTTCCAGAACATTTCGGGACACTTACAGCACGCTTCCCTCTCATGCTTCCTTCAGGACAGAAAACAGACACGGTGACCTGAACACACCTGGTGTTACCTATAAAATCTCTAATGTTAAGGCTGTGAAAACAAGTCCAGTTAAAAAGATATTCAGACGATGTGGATAAGTTTACGTAAAGTTCTATCTAACCAGATGGTGCCACAAAATAACTGCAAATTAATGTTAAATAAAGACCAGCCCTGCCCCTTTGTTTTTAGCTTGTGGCTAACGATGTTAGCAAGCTGGACAGCAACAAACTTCGTCGTTATGTTAACAAATATAAAAATGCTTCCTTTTAAACGCCATACAGCTTTTAATTCCCTTAAAATCGTATTACTCAAATATAAAATTACAAAGAGACCTCTTTGAATACCTGTTTTCTAATTATTCCGTTAGCAACCAAGCTAACTCTTAGCATACCTTCCCCATTCTCTCTCTCTCTCTCTCTCTCTCTCTCTCTCTCTCTCTCTCTCTCTCTCTCTCTCGCGCGCGCGCGCTGCACCTCTAGCGGTTCCCCCGGCAACCAAGGTGCTTTCTACTCTGCCGTAAACACACCGCCAGCTGTCGTGAATCACCACCGTTTACTATTTAAACGAACAACATAAATAAAATCGCATTTTTTATACAGACTTGTGGTTTGTTTACAGGGTGTTTACACATGTTTTGCTCTCAAAACGCACAATAAACAACATATTTCCTATTCTTATTAGAAGGTGTTAATTGTGCTAAAGTTAACTAAGCTAACTTTAGCATCTATAAAAATGTGGCTAAAACTATTTCATGAATTCTCTTTTAATGCCATTCTGCCTAAATCAGATTCAGGTTTATTGTAGAATTAGAGATTAGCACGACAAATGCAGTTTAATCTAACAAAACAAAGCTTTTATTTAAAATCTATTTTAATATATCATCATATGCAGACACAATTGGCTGAGGAAAGGGAGGCTGGTTAAAAAATATCAGAGTTACTTCTATAGCACTTTTATTTTTACAACGAAGCATTGTCTCAAAGCAACTTTATAATTTTATAATACATTGCCTGGCCAAAAAATGTCTCACAATAATATTTTCCCCTTTATCTCTGATGACAGCACACATTCACTGTATCATCGTTCCCACAAGGTTCTGCAACGTCGCATCATTTATTTCTGTCTAGAGTTGCATTCATTTTAACTCAAGATCTTGCTGATGATGGAGATTTGGACCCACTGCCTTCTCCAGAACATCCCAAAGATTCTCAATGGGGTTCAGGTCTGGACTCT
>JAVSBU010040096.1:0-14332 GCA_033118015.1 Loricariichthys derbyi
GACCGGGATTTTTTTCCCGGTCTAGGCCACGCCCACCACCTGTTAATTCATAAGCATCCAGGTTTTGCAGGAACACTCCATGATACAATTTGGAAGTTTCGGTAAGCCAAATCTCGGTTAATTCGGCCGCAACCGTGTATGTGTGAACGTAGCATTACAGTACGGTATATAATGCAGCGACAACATGAGTAGTCTTACTGGGCTGTGGAGAAAAAGAACTGGACTGTTACTCAGTGGTCCAAAAATCCTCTTTTCAGATGACATGGCTGCCCAAATCATCACTAACTGTGGAAACATCATACTGATCTTCAAGCACCATGGATTCTGTTCCTCTCCAGTCTTTGTCCAGAATCTGGGACCTTGATTTCTAAATGACATGCAAAATTTACATTTTTATTTGAAAAGAGGATTTTGGACCACTGAGCAACAGTCCAGTTCTTTTTCTCCACAGCCCAGGTAAAACGTCTGATGATGTCTCTGGTTCAGGAGAGGCTTGACATGAGGAATGTGACATTTGTAGATCATGTCTATGATTCATCTGTGTGTAGAGGCTCTTGATCTTATGTAATATTCTAATTTTCTGAAGCACTGAATTTTGGGTTTTCATTATCTGTAAGCCACAATCATCAAAATTTCAAGAAATAAAGGCTTGACATTTTCACTCTATGTATAATGATTCTATATAATATATGGGTTTCACTTTCTGCAATGATTGACAAAAAATATTGAACTTTCTCATGATATTCTAATTTTTTGGGATGTATTAGTCTATGGTTAATCTGAAGCAGGCCGGTTAGTTTGCACCAAATTGTGGCTTGCAGTGATTAACTATCAAAAGCTTAAGAACTTACTATAAATGGCTCTGCGTTCAGAGATAAGTGCTCAGCACTAACAGACGAGGGAATGAGATATATTGCTATTAAATGATGGGGTAGCCTATGTTCTGGTTTGTTTAGCAGTTGCTTTGAAGCCTGTTAACATGTGTTAACTTGCAGGAGATTGGTGCTAATATGGGGTTAGGGTGGCTTCCTGATGGAGGTGAAAATAGTTGTTTATCCAAGGATGTGCTGACGGAATGAGATAAGTGGCAGCCTGAGCTCTCAAAGACCCTGTAATAAAGCAGTTAGTTAGACAGGTGTCAAAGGACAGATGTAAGCACACCTACTGCTATTTCTATCGGCCATCTATTTCTGGGCACAGACCTATTTGCGATTTGGTGCTCAAGGGGATGTGCAGACACCGCAAAGGCCTTTCGTGACCCAGTTACACTTGAAGCTTGTTCTTTCAGCTTCACTTTTTTCATTCTCGCCGAGCAGAGTCAGGTTAGCCCTTTTCATTTTCCAGTGGGTGAAATTCAGCACAGCTTGTATTCTGAATCTTTTTTACTAATCACCCTGATAAAAGTTGAAAACATAATCTTATTATGTATATGGACTAAACTTAAATGATGTGTTTCTGCAATGAAGTAGGGTTAGTGTATTAGAACCAAAATTCAATCCTATTCTGTAATATGTGGACTCTGGGTACATGCAGTTCCCAAAAGTGGAACTGGTCATGACAGGGCTTGTAAAGCTTGTAAGAGGCCCAGTATAAGGCCCCTGAGTATGATTTTCCAGGGTAGGATGAAGCCACTGAGGTTGTGTAGAGGAATGTGATGGTGGGGGATAATTACGACTGTTACAATCCCATTATTTTGACTTTAATACAGCCAGTCAAGTTTGGGAAGTAAACATGACATCCATTCTTGCCATGTAGAGCTTTCTAGCCAATTCTGTCAAAACTTAATGTTGCAAATACATTCCTGCCACTCAGTTAGTGCAGTGGATGTAGCTTTCTAGTCAGGGGGGCAACATCCTGCTCAGGCATGTAATAGACTGGCATGCCAAGTAGGGTAAATCCTTGTCTCCTCCCTGTGAACTCTACTGACCCTGCCTACTAACACCATCATAAAGAATGTATCGTACAGTCACCAGCCACTTTAATAGGTATAACTGTTCAACTGCTTGTTAATACAAATATCTAATCAACCAATCGAATGTCAGCAACTCAATACATTTAGGCATGCAAACATGCTCAAGACAACTTGCTGAAGTTTAAACTGAGCATCAGAATGGAATCAGCTTTTTGTATTAGACACAGCCTGCTTGTCAGGACCAGAGAAGGTAAGGGACGAAGGTACCACCCTTCTTTTTGGAGAGGGAAGGTCAGAGTAAAGCCAGGAGGCTTGAGGTAAAGGTTGGGTGTAGACTGGTAGTGTAGGGATTGTTAGCATTCCTCTGCGCCACCCGGAACCCCCTCAGTACACCCTGCATCCCCATGTGATCGTCCAGGCAGTGCCAGACCTAAAGGGTCCTCATGGGGAAGCTCGCGGGGCTGATTGAATCTGCAGGTGCCTCGCTTTCGTCCCAGTGGTTGGTCAGCTCGGTACACCAGCCATAAAACGGGTCCACGTGAGGTGGTCAGCCGACTCGGTACACCAGCTGTAAAACTGGGCCCAATTCACCTTGGCCATGTCCTAGTCGTCTCTGTGTGCTCTGGCCCCATCGGCTCTTGGGGAGCAGCCTGTAAGGCTTGTTTTGGTTTTGTTTTCAGCTTGCCTTTTTTTTGGTTTGGCTTAAATTTTTTTCAGTTGCCGTATTTTACGTTTAATAAAGCCTACCTTTATTCATGAAGCTGTCTGCACATGGGTCCTCTTTTACACCTCACCCCCACATTGTGACAGATGCAGGATCATTTACAATAAATCATTAAATATAATAAATACTGAGTGATGTAGTTCAGAATTTCCCTTGTTTTACTAAATTGCTTTTGGTTTGATATTATTGTGTTCACATAGGGGCACCCCTGGTTGCATATCTACTGATTAAACCCCCATGATTCTGGGAACTCTGGAGTGTAAACGGAAGGGAGAATATACTGGGAGCAAGGATTATGAACCAAAGACATCTATTAAAATATTGACAAGGTTTGCGCATCAGTTTGGAGTTGCAAGTTGAGGGTACTTTTGTGGGGGCATTTGATTGAGTTGCTCATTGTGGTTGTGTAGTAATTGTGACAATTGATATACTTCCTACGCAGGCTAGTGCAAATGCTTTATAAGACTTGTCAGAAATAAATTTAGGTCTGGGCTTTGACTGGGACATTCTAAAGCGAAAACGCTTTGATCTAAGCCATTTCACTGTAGCTCTGGCTGTACGTTTAGGGTCATTGTTCTGCTGCAAGGTGAATCTCTGCCCCAGTCTCTAACAGGTTTTCTTCCAGGATCGCCCTGTATTTAGCTCCATCCACCTTCCCATCAACTTCACAGCTTTGTGACAGTGTTTCAAAGAATGATGATAACTATTATTTGACTTAAATATCATAACAACATCCTGTTTCAAAAATTGAGTTAGAAAGGTTTTTACTTTTTTACTTAAAATATAGAGGCCAGACTTTTACTTTTACTTGAGCATTTTTATTAGATTAGTAGTACTTTTACTAGAGTAAAGAACTTGTGTACTTCTGCCACCTTCAAATACAATACATTTTACATCTAACAATCCGAGCAATTGTGAGATAAGGGTCTTGGTCAAAGACTCAACAATCGCAGCTTGATATAAGTGGGATTTGAATCCTAGAGCTTGTGGTCCACATCCACTACCTTAACCACTTACTCATCCACTGTCATGTCACTGTTATATTTTAATGAAAGCCCACAAAGACAGTAACTAGGTCTCAGGATTGCCAGGAACCTGCAACCACACCACCCTAATTTTACTAGTCCAGACCTTTGTGTCGATGTGTCTTCAAGCTTTGAAACCCTGTCCTTCATTGTATTGTATTGGCCTTCACGTACCTACTGTATATGTTACACATGAAGAACATCTTTTGGTCAATGTTGCAGTACAGTTGCTAAAATGGTTGAAAACTGCTCCACTACTTTATTTTATTCCTAAGAATATGAACTTATATATTTAATATATAATATACTTAAGTATTTTATTCTAGTATGAATTAATTCTGCCCTCGGTCACCTGTTTAGACTCTTCTTCTAGTCTGATCCTACAGGTTCCTATATAACACGTTGCAATATGTAAGAATAAACAGTCATAAGTAGGAGAGCTTTGGCACCTTTGAGTTTATGGAAAAAAATAAGCGGTGTCTCTTTACGACTGTTTTCTGACTTTCAACTACAAAAGATCAAAATGTAGTGGGACTATATTGTGGGCTTTATTCCATCCTTTCATGTTAACATGTAAAGTTGGGAAACCAAAACCCGGTGACTCATGCTGTGATGGTGGTGATGGTAAACTGATGTTGCCAGTTGAAGGAATTCAGTGGTGTGATTCAAACCAAGGTTATCAGTTCCTTCACGCTGCAATGGACTCCCCTGGGCTAGAAAACTTTGACTCAGTGAATTCTGTAAACCTTGAAGGAGCACAGTTTACCAGCCAATCTGTGAATTAATTAATAGTCTGTGGGTGTGAGCGATGGTGAGGGCCCTCAGCAGCCACTGCTTGCTGGATGACATGGTTAGCCCACTCTGAATCTGAGTAATCACGTCTTCCAGTAAGAACACAGAAATCCATCACCATTCGTGAGCCCAGAGAAAAAGCTGCACTGACATTCTGCCAAACCAATCACCTGGCATTATGATTCATCCAGACATATGGGTTACCCAGAGGACTTACTCATTCCTGAATCTACTCAGACTGCATCTGTGCCAAGCTCAGAACTGCTGCACTATTGCTTTTCTACCATATACAAGAGCAGCGATGCATCACTTTGTATCATTTGAAAAATGGTTTCTAATTCACACACATTTTCCCTTCTGATCACCAGAGATCTTTAGGGTCTCGTGAGTGTTTATTTACATACCCACTCGTGCTTGCAATTGGTTTTGCAATGCTCTGAACAATAATGGTGGTCTAGGTTAACCAAAATTCTTCTGTAAATATTACATTGGGACAGCGGTTAACATTCCACACCACTAATCGAAAGGCTCCAAACTGTATCCCAGCTCAATGTTGGATGCACCTTTGCATCCGTAAGCAAGGCCCTTAACCTTTAAATGCACAGTCACCCTACATGATGGATGATGTAATTATAAATGTCAACTGCGGAGGCACTTGGATGATGAAAAAATGTAAATAAGTGCATTTAATGGGTGGAAAACATTATTACAACATTCATAAATAAAATGTCAATCTATTTAAACAGACTATAATTGACATTAGGGCTATATGACAAATAATAATAATAATAAATGACATTTATATAGTGCAGTGATCAAAAGATGCTTACCATTTGATCAAACCATTTAACAACTAACACTGGTTAATTAACAAACCACACAAATTACAAAACACAACAGAACATGAGTATCAATGAAAGGACCATGACCATGAATGAAAGGATCATGACCAGGAATTGCCATATAGATCAGGATAGAGGGAGGTTATAGGAAAGAGAAAACAGGTAAGTAAGATTATTTTTGACTGTAGGTAGAGATGGTAGCAAGTTCCACAGGTGTGGCGCAAATACAGAGAAAGCTCAGCTACAGGACCTTGCAAAAGTATTCGTACCCCTCAAGCTCTTCCACATTATTTCCACATTGCACCAACAAGTTTAAATCTATTTTATTTGGATTTTATGTGATAGATCAACACAAAGTAGCAAGTATGTGCGAAGTGAAAAGAAAATGTTACACGGTTTCCAAATTTTTAATAAATAAAAATATGGAAAGTGTGGTGTGCATTTGTATTCAGCCCACCTGAGTCAATACTTTGTAGGACCACCTGCTGCTGCAATTACAGCTGCAAGTCTTTTGGGGTTTGCCTCTACCAGCTTTACACATCTAGTGGCTGAAACCTTTGCCCATTCTTCTATGCAAAATAGCTCAAGCTCAGTCAGATTGGATGGAGAACATCTGTGAACAGCAATTTTCAAGACTTGCCACAAATTCTCAATGGCATTTAGATCTGAACTTTGACTGGGACATTCAACACGAGTATGCTTTGATCTAAACCACTCTCTTTCGTTCTGGTTCTGTTTAGGGTTGTTGACCTGCTGGAAGGTGAAACTCCCCTCCAGTCTCAAGTCTTCAGCCTCTAACAGGTTTTCACCCCGTATTTACAGTGCCTTGCAAAAGTATTCATACTCCTTGAACTTTTTTCACATTTTCTCATGTTATACCCACAAACTGAAATGTATTTTGCTGGGATTTTATGTCATAGACCAACACAAAGCAATTATGTGTGAAGCGTAAAGAAAATGATAATGGCGTTCAACATTTTTAATAAATAAAAGTCTGAAAAGTATGGTGTCCATTTGTATTCAGCCCTCCTGAGTCAACACTTTGTAGGTGCCATTATGCGGGTGATTAAGGAGTTTCAGGACCAAAGTGCAGAGGGACGAATTAGCGGATGTTAAGGAAGGCTGGATGGTAGGCAGCAACAGCACCGACGGGGAGGCACTGACCCAACCCTAGCTAAAGGCCCTAACGGTTACCTAAGAACTCCTGGTTGTATGCCGCCTCCCCCTTTGCAGGAGAGGTGGTACCAGCTGACCCTGGTATGCTTCCTCCATGGGGCTGTCGCAAGAGAAACCGGCCGGGTTAGCACACGTGTGGCGCATGGCGCTTAGCGGAGGAAGCCTTAATGGCTGAGAAACGCAAATAGCATTTAACGGGTAAAGCCTTATCAGTTGAACAATGCGAGTAGTATGCAGCACTAATGAGGGAAGCCGTAATGGCTGAGAAATGCGAGTAGCATGTAGTGCTTAACGGGTAAAGCCTTACCAGCTGAAAGGAGGCTAGCGGTTAGCAGCTGTGGTGGGTAATGGCAAAGCAAATGAAATGAAATGGTGGAAGCCTTTATGGCAGAGACCATGAATAGCATGTAGCACTAATGTAGGAAGCCTTAACGGCAGAGAAACACAAGTAGCATGTAGCTCTAACAGGGGAAGCCTTAATGGCTGAGAAGCATGAGTAGTGTGTAGCGCTAACAGGGAAGCCGAAATGGCTGAGAAATGTGAGTAGCGTGTAGAGCTTAACGGATAAAGCCTTACCAGCTGAGATAAGGCTAGCGGATAGCAACTGTGGCAGCTAATGAGCAAATGAAAGCAGCACCTAAGGCTGCAGAAGTGGCTAGCCTTTAACAACGGTAGCAGCTAACAGCAAGTAAGCGGAGGTAAACATGAAAGTATCAGCATGTAACCGTGAAAGTCGGCAGCATTCCACATGGGAACAGATTAAGGGCGTGACAAGAGGCACTACTGGGCTTATAAAGCCCTAGAACAAGATGCTACTTACCAACCCTGATTAGCTGTGCCCGAAGCATGATTGGAATTGTAGTCCCACCCAAACTACATCTCGATCACTGCCTTGGCCCTCTAGCAGCAAATAGTGCTGCAGCAGGCT
The DNA here is from genome assembly GCA_033118015.1 of Loricariichthys derbyi. Taxonomy (NCBI): domain Eukaryota; kingdom Metazoa; phylum Chordata; class Actinopteri; order Siluriformes; family Loricariidae; genus Loricariichthys; species Loricariichthys derbyi. Next base: position 7,400 of record JAVSBU010040096.1, read on the forward strand.
TCATGACAGTTGATCACCTTTGGCTGCAATTATAGCTACAAGTGTTCTACTAGCATTGCTCATCTAGAGGCTGAAATATTTACCTATTCTGCTTTGCAATATAACTCAAACTCAGTCAGATTGGATGGAGAGTTTCTGTGAACGGTAATGTGCAAGGCCTTGGCTGTAGAAGAGCTTAAAGTGTGCTTAGGTTCGTAGGGTTGAAGAATATCAGCAAAGTAAGAAGGACCAAGATTATTGAGAGCTTTGTATGTGAATAGGAGGATTTTAAACTCAATGCAGAATTTCAAACGAAGCCAGTGAAGGTTTTGGAGGACTGGTGTTGTGTTGATGTGGTGAGGTGTAGCAGAGAAGACGAATTGCAGAGTTATGGATAATTTGAATTTTATGGAGTAGTGAAGAACTAATTCCTCCAAGAATTGCAGGAGTCAGTGTACCTAGAATTTAAAGCATGAATCAGAGTTTCTGCAGCTGACTGCTAGAGAGATGGTTGGATTCTAGCTGTATTATGGAGATGAAAGTAAAGCCCCATTTACATATAGAGTTTAATCTGCGGGTAATACATAGACCAAAGTTCGCGGTAGTTCCGGCTGTTTTCGCGGTGGAAAGGGGTGGAGCAAATTGGCCATTGTTTTAACCGCTGTACTATCCGCAAATAGGCAGATAAAACGCCGCTAAATACGCCCAATAAAGCGATGTTTTGAGGCCGTAGCATCCGGCACACATCAGGTAACGGCGGTTAATACCCAGTTCTATCCCTTACAATCGCAGGTTTAGATGCGGGTGAGAATGGTGGTGTTCTGCTGCCACCAATAATGCCCCGTGTACCGCCAATAAACCCTGTATACCGCTGGTTAATACCCATGTTTTACCCAGCCAAATGGGGTAAATCCTGCGTTACTCCAGGAGCATTTGTATATTAGGCACCGCTCCTAGAGTATCCCGTATAAAAGGCTGGTTCTGCACACATTTTCATCATTCTGGAGTTGCCTAATGCACAGGTCGTATTGCCACTTTGGCAGAAAATCTAGGTAGGTGATCTCAGTGATACTCATATACCTAATATCTGGAGCTTCTTTGGTGATGTCTGGAGCTTGTCTGGTGATGTCTGGAGCCTCTGGGGATCTGTGTTGTGTCGTTTTCTGCTTGCATTTTTATATGGACCGCCCCCTTATCGGCCATTTGTAACGCTGCTGTAACAGGGAGGTGGCGTATAAAATGGCGTACTATCCGCTAGCGCCACCGTTTTGACCGCCTCTGTCGAAGGTCAAAACACCGTTGTGTATGCCGTTCTATACACCGTTGATTAGGGAAACAACGCCGGCTGCCAAATAATGGTGGTGTAAACTGCGGCACTACAGGAAGGGAAAGGATGAAACGGCGATTTAAAAGTATCAAACGCCGTTGTACGCATTGTCTCCTTCGACACTGGTCTTCTCCGGGTGCGCTTCCCAGAATTATTCGACATGTTGAATAATTTTTCGACGATTCCCGGTAGGGCGGAACTAAGCCACGCTCCCTAGTGCCGCCGTTAAAAAAAGGTGTTTGATCCCTAAGATGGCCCGGAGGAGACAAAAACTCTTCCGGGAGCTCTTACCGTGAATGTGTAAATGGGGCTTAAGAAATTTTAATGAGGGAACAGACATGACAATTTAATTTGAGATGGGAATCAAGCATGACACCCAATTTCCAGACCAGAGAGGAAGGAGATAATGCAACTTTGTCAATGGCAAGAGCAAAGGAGCAAGTTTTATTGTGGGTTGACTTTGAACCAATTAGAATGAGTTCAGTATTGTCACCGTAGCATTAATGAGTTGTGGTTCATCCAGTGTCTGACTTCCAAGAGACACAGTTGTAAGTGGTGGGATACCAATGGATTTGGTCTGTAGATCAATCTAGGTGTCATCTGCATAAAAATGAACATTTAGGTTAAAACTACAAACTCAATAAACTTCTGTTGGGTTAGCCAAGAAGTACTGCTTACCTTGTGTGGGCTTTTTAAGGCTAGAACCTTGCATGACTTTCCAACACAAAAGCTACAACATGGGACTGCTTTCGAGGGTTGTGGTTAGGATCAGGTGCTCAAAAAAGAGGATTTGATTGGAAGTGACATGGAAAAGCATTATAGAAAAATACACCACATGGACTGTCAATAATAAAAAGGTTACACTGAGCTCCTGCAATCGTCGGGATGTATTTTATCATGTTATTTGTACATAACCTCCTTTACAAAAACTCAGTAACTGCAATCATTTTGAGTACTGATGTGTCAGGAGTCCTGAAAAAAAATGCAGCTGAAAGTTAGGCAAGGTAAGTAAGTTTTCTTCATTAATATAGATATTCTATTTTGAAGGCTATTTTGAAGGTGAACCACTTAGCGCACTTCTGTGTCTATGCTTTCCAGGACCTTTTTACTCCCTGCCCACTTGCCAGATAATTTTGTGCTCACTTATGGTTCTCAAAATTTTTTAGAATACTTCCCTATTTTATATATTTATATTTTAGTACTCCTCAAAATTAAGTAGAAATAAAGTATTTTTTATTCCAAACCCCACATGAGTTTATTTTAAATATTGTAATAAAAAAAAAAAACATTTTCTTATCCATTTTATCTTAGTCAATGGTACGGGAAAGGCAGTGCCTAACTGGCGACACAGGGTGCAAGGTAGGAACAAACATAGATAGGGTGTCAATCCATCACAGAACATATCTACTCACACTCACACACTAAGGGCACTTTGGAAACACCAATTAACCTAAACACATGTCTTTGGAACATGGGAGGGAATTGGAGTACCTGGAGAAAACCCATGCAGACATGGGGAGGACATGCAAATTCCAAGGGATCACAGAGCTCTGAGGCGGCAATGCTAACCACTGCAAACCCCCCTTCCCCCATCAAAAGCTCTGCACCACCCCTAGGGGTGTGTCCCCCACCACTTTGAGAACCAAGGCCTTACCTCATGTTTTTCAAATTAAGTACAGCCTGCACCCAATGAATTCTGGCTTAGCTTCCACACCTCCTCTGCAACACTGACCAAAATAAGCAGTGGTAAAACAAGATGTTTTGCTTTGCTTTTACTGCCAATTTATATAATATTATCCGGACTCATTGTTTGTTCTTTCTTCCCTGGATTCCCAGTCCCTTAAATAAGAGAGGAGGATCAGGCCAGCAAGTGCCTCTGCACAACTAAACTGACTGCTCCTTTATACCAGAAGGTAAAGGACCACAGTAAGAATGAATCTACATGGAGGAACGCATCAACGCTGTAATGGTCTGTTATCTTTGCTGCCACCTCGAATGCTTTTCCTCTTTGAAAAAGGACCAGTTGTGTCTGTTTTAGGTCTCCACATTGATTGGTAATATGTTTAGACTGCTAAGCGATAATCCTGACTCTTAAGAGGTAGGAAATTACATCATTTATGTCTGTGTGATGTTTCTTAGATACACTTTTTGTTAATAAATACATACTGAGAAAAAGTTAAAGAGATTTATTTTGGCTGGATGCAAAGTACATGCAGTACTTTGCAAAACCCTTGGCCAAAATTACAGTATTTTCCAGACTATAAAGTGCAATATCAATGAATGGATCTACTTTCATACATAATCTGCATTGGATTATAAGGCGCATTCATCGAAATAAAACAGTCAGATAAGTCAAAGTTTATTCAACTCATTCACCTTAACTCTAAACATATTTCAGTTGTAAGATAAATACAAAACAATAAAATCACTTTTTCAGTTCATTCCTCTTCCATAAATCCATCAAATTCTTCATCCTCAGTGTCTGAGGTAAACAGCTGGGCGATTGCAGCCCAAAGCATGTCCGGATGTCTCTCTCTTTTCATGAAAGTTCAGATGATACTTGAGACTGATACCTTAGCCCAGGCATCCACGATCCATTGGCAGATAGTGGTGTTACTCACCTGCCGTTGCTTTCCTGACTTGGTGAATGTATGTTCACCTTCTGTCATCCAACACGCAGCTCGCAATTTAAATTCAATTTAGCTGCTCTATTCCCGTGTTCTACCGCATACCTGATAGCCTTGAGTTTGAAATCCGCTTCGTAAGCATGTCTCTTAACAGGCACCATTTTGGGGTCCTAACAAACACACTGTGATAGTATGTTGAAGTCCATTACATATTACTCCATAAGGCCCCTGGCTATGATAGCTGTAATGCTCCAACAATCCATCCAGCCTTTTGGCGTTGTTGCTTACCAAAGTCATTAAAAAATATTTTGACAGATTTTTGAGCACCGTGTACCGCATAAAATTGGTTCTAGGTCAGTAAGCACAACCAGAATTAATACATAAGTTGCATCGGATTATAAGGATTTTAAGTGTGCCTTATGGTCCGGAAAATCTGATACATTAGACATATCATTGATTTAGCAATGGTATAATGACCATATATAACTATTTATCAGTCTCTTTATTAGAACCAGCCAAAAGAAAAGTAGAGGACATTTGTAGGCAGTATTAAAAAACTGAAAAGCAGAAAACCAGCTTCTATATGTTACAGTGACAAGTATTTAGTATGACCTCCTGTTACGCTTGAGCAGTAACAACATCTGGAATATTCATGGTAATGCCAAGTTGACCCTTCTACAGTCTGAAGAAGATTGATCTAGAAATTATCCATTTGGAAGGGTAGCAGCCAAGATATCACTTTTTCGGAAGAAGAATGGTTAAATTGTTTTCAAAATCAGTGTGAAAGAGTATTACGGATTGACGAATCCAAGAATGAAATTTTTGGCTTCAGTTGTTGACAATGTTTTCTATACTTGTGCTTCCCAAAAAAATTAGAATATCATGAAAAAGTTCAATATTTTTTGTCCCTCGTTTCAGAAAGTGAAACCTTTATATTATAAAGATTCATTACACATCCTGTTATACATATCCTCTTTTCAGATGAAGGTAAATTTTGCATGTCGTTTGGAAGGTCCCAGATTCTGGAGGAAGAGTGGAGAGGCTCAGAATCCACATTGCTTGAAGACCAGTATGAAGTTTCCACAGTCAGTGATGATTTGGGGAGTCATCTGAAAGAGAGGATTTTGGACCACTGAGTAACAGTCCAGTTCTTTTTCTCCACAGCCCACATAAGACTTCTGACATTGTGTCTGGTTCAGGAGCGGCTTGACACAAGGAATCGTAGCCCATGTTTTAGTTGTTCTAACAGATGTGATGATAAACAGACAGTGGACAAAGGACATGAGTAAGTTCAACAAGATCTGTCTCAATGGTCTACTCGGAATTTACACCAGACTCGTGTAACTTCAGCCAAACTGTGAAACGTTAGTAATCCATAACCCTTTACACGAGTGGGAGAGCAGCAAAAACAGCGAGAGCTAAATAAAGAAGTGGTAGACAATAGGAAAGACAACAGTCTCTCTCAGTGGATGAAGTGATGGCTCAGCAGAGCATGTGGGAGTCCGAGTGGGACGAGAGCATCATCCATTTGTTTACTCTCTTTTTTCCTACCGTTCTTTCACGCCTCTGTCCTGTTCTGCCTCTCCATCCCAGGAGTGTGAAAAAAGGCAAGCAAACAGACATGACTGTTTACTTCTGCCAGTGGGATGGTGAAGTGCTTCATTAACCTCACATTACCTTGCTTTGGGTTACTCACACCGACTTGTTTATGACCGCTGTATTTTTTTCTCTGCTTTTATCTTTCGGACTGAGTGGCTTCTAAAGCAGAACGCAGTTAAACATACACATGCATCTGCACACTTTAAATCCTTTTGTGTTTATCGTTTACATACAGTGTGGATTATTGAAACCAAATATTACCAAACATGCATCCAAGCCTACATAAACATTAATGAGTGGTTTGGAAAAATAATTACACCTACAATTTTCCCCTTACCCCCACCTGTATTCAATCAGCCAAGACATGTTTGGTGTTTGATATTTGCTTCTTTACTGTTGCACTGGAGCTATTAGGATAATTTAGTCCCATGAGCAACACAAGGTCGTGACATTTTTTACATTTTCAGAGAAAAGTCTTTGAAAGTGTGAAATTGCCTGAAAAATCATTTCATAGACATTCATTTCGCTGAAAACATCCTGAAAAATAGTGAAAAAATGTATTCTGAAAATGTAAAAAAAAAGTCACTTACGACCTTGTGTTGCTCATCGGACGATTTGTGAAAAAAATAACCTGGATTTGGTGGTGACTGGTGTTCAATATTTTAAGAAATAAGAAATAAAAAAAATTCCAAGCCATGCAACACCCTTCCTCCAACACACATACCTATAGTGACTGTAACCAAAGATATTAATAATTATTTAATTGGACCAGAGCACTTGATACTTGCAGTTCATGTTTGTACAAGACTGTAAATTGGAGCAAATAATTCATAGATGAGCAGCTCCAGTGGCTCGGTGGTAAGAGCCAGCTGCTGGAAATTGCAGATCCTGAGGGCTTGGGTGTGAATACCAAATGGGGCTTGCAACATGATGGAGGGCGGGGCATCTACAGAACACTTTGTTGGACTATCTGCCTGTGCCCAGTGAATTTCAGGTTAGGATCCAAACTCTAAAAACAGGATGCTTTGCTTTTTTGATGTTTCGGAGATGAGTGTGACAAGGACAAAATTCTTTGCTAAACCTAGTACAAGTTTTGGACATTTATGAGCCAAAACTCAAGTACAAGTTCCATTGTCAGCCAACACAATCTAACCCTCACTTTTTAGCTGTCATTTTTGATGGTTTGTTGTAAGCAGAGATCATTGTTTTACACCATTAGTGCAAAAGTCTAAGGCCATCAGATTCATTGTTCACATATGATTCATTATTTGCTCTTCGTCATTTGATGGGGACTTTGGGACTAAAAAAACCCCCAAGAATTTAAAAATCTAAACTTATTATTTGTAATAACTGATAGCCAACTACATCATAAATAACAATAAAAAGATAACTTGTTGATTG
>JAVSBU010040194.1:0-14329 GCA_033118015.1 Loricariichthys derbyi
TTGAATCTAGCTCCATCAGAAGGCATAAAGTAATATTGAATTTTATGCAGTTTAAATTTTCATGTGGTAATGCTACTTAAGTAGATATGAGCACTGGAGGGGACCTTAAAAGAATGTACTTAGTCAACGAATTTGGATCCTGCATTAGATTACATTTATTTTAAATATATATGGTAACATGATTATTTTACATTATGTATGTTCTGGTAATTGCACCAGCTTGGTATTCCTCTGTAAGACATAATGTCCTCATTCCCACCCATATGGCTGTGTGGTCCTCTTTTAATGGAAAAATAATATATTTAGGGCCAAATGAGAACAAGTTATATCTTATTCATCTTGACAGCCATAAAAATAATATGGAATATCAAATGTTGGTAATATTTTACAGATCATAATATATTGAATATATTGTTAATCAGAGCATGTAACATTGTGGAAACACCCTAGTAGAACTGGTTTTGACTGCACTCCAGAACAAACTGTGACAAGATTTCTTCATTTGCCTCTCCAACAATAAATACAACATAGACTGAAAGCAGTTCAGCAGATGGACAATGAATTTCCTTCTTTCTAGTAAATCACATTAAAATGTCATTTTCTTGTAGCACACCATAATCTTTGGGTGTCATTAGCTGTTGTGATTAGCTTAAACAAAAAGATGATAGGAAATCAGAGACCTTCTTACAGGACCAAAGTCTTCTGTTAATTATATCAAACATAGTACTGTGAAAAAATCTTAGACCTCCATTAGATTTGTTGTTTTAGCAATAGTATAACGACAACATATTGTGAACAATAGTTCCCAAAATTTATTGGATAAATCATGCCATAATACTCGTTTTCACTGATCTTTTTTTCAGTGTATGTGAGCTACAGCAGATTTGAGCTTTTATACCCTGTTCCCCTTCTGAAAACGTGGTTTACTAGCTGCCAACTATCCTCAGCCTTCTTCAGACTGTAGAAGGGTCAACTTGGCATAACAGTGAAGCTGCTCAAGACCCAGTAGTTGTTCACATACGTGTAGTTCTACAATCACTATAGTAGAATAACTTTTTTCTGATTTTATGGAGACCTGATCAGGCCGGCACAGATATCTAGAGTTCTCGTGGTCCACTCGTCCTTGTATATCTTCTCCAAGTTGTCTAGGTTCTTTGGGCAGCTCTTGTGTACTTTGATCTTGAGCTCCTTCCACAAGTTTAAGTTGGGTTAAGGTCAGGAGACTGACTAGTCCACTACAACACTTTAATCTTTTCCCTCTTAAACCAGGCCTTGGTTATCTTGGCCATATGCTTGGGGTCGTTGTCCTGTTGGAAGATGAAATGATTTCCCATCTTAAGATTCCTGATGGTGGCACAGAGGTTTTTGGCAAAAATCTCCAGGTAGGCTGTGCTATTCATCTTCCTGTGGATGTGGACCAGATGGTCAAGCCCCTTGGCTGAGAAGCAGCCGCACAGCATGATGCTGTCACCACCATGCTTGACTGTAGGGATGGTATTCTTGGGGTTGTATGCAGTACCGTCCTGGTTGGCACTGAAGACCTCAGTCTTGGTTTCCTCAGACCAGAAAATCTTGAACCAGTCTGCCTCAGAGTCCTCCAAGTGATCACGAGCAAACTTTTGACAGCTTTGACATGACACTTTGAAAGTAAAAGTACCTTACGGCCTCACCTGAAATGGAGACCACTGCGACAGGTAGGTCCAACTCCTTAGAAAGGGTTTTGTATCCCTTTCCATCCTTGTAACCCTCCATGACTTTGTCTCTGATGGCCTTGGAATGCTCCTTAGTGTTTCCCATGTTGACAATGTTTGAGTGTTGTTCACTTGTTTCTAGAGGGGCTTCTATAGCCAGAAAAGGCAGGAAAAAAACCAGATAATTAATCCAAGCATGTGAAGCTTATTATTCTTAATACCTCAATTACTTCTTAATACTTGAGGGAACCAAACAGAATTCTAGTGATGTGAGGGCTTGAATAATAATGGACCCTCTGGTAAACTTAGAAAATTTGTTAAAAAAAAATAAAAAACAGAGAAATAACATTCTTCTTTTACTGCAGTGCATTTCACAATTCTAAGTTGACTCCAAATGTGTAAATCTGCAAAATCTAGAGGGGGTTGAATACTACTTGGCGGCACATTACATCACCACTAACATAATGGTATACCCAATGTAATGGTGTCCTAATACTTTTGCACAGTCCTGTATATTTTGATTAATCCAATGAGTCATTATATTGTTACTTAAGTCACTTAATCATATTTGAGAATATTTGTTTGGAACTCGTCAATATATTCAGTAGAATAGTTAAACATTTACATAAGGCACTCAGCATCAAAATAGCTGCCAAAAAAATAATTTCTTCAGTTTCTCCCACATTTGCCATAGAAGCAGGGGACCTTGACTTTGCTTGAATGGCTTGACATTACATACCTCGAATCAAGAGTTTGATTAACTCCTTTTCAGCTATGTAAAGCAAGGCCATGTCCTAACAAGAGACATATGTAGGTCCTTCCATCTGCTAGATTTTTTGTCATATGGAGTCTCTTTAGCTAAGAATTCAGCTGAAACTTTCTGAACGATGTTCACACTATTTGTTTACCACCGGATATTTTATTTTGCTTTCACAACACTGCTTCATTTTAAGTGGATGGAGATTGCTAGTGTTGCCACCTCCAGCAGCAAACGTACATTTTTACATACATTTTTGTGATCAGATTTTGTAAAATTAAAAAAAGTATCCTTTGTGATCTTTACTCACAAGTTCCTCCTCTTCACATGTTTGTGAGGAATCCTTTGAAATGACGGATATTCTTGCAGCGTGTAAAATCCTCGCCCACTGTACTAAGCAGATGATTCAGAAATGCTGCTGTGTAAACAACGTAGCCAGACCTCTATAGGGGACATATTCTTTTGTTCTACAGTATAAAACCAATGTTTTGCCCAACCCTGGTGTCTCTTAACACACTCTCCTTACTGGTTAGTCACTTACGTTGTAGGTAGTAGAAAATCAAAAAGAATTATTTAGCAAATGCTCTTATCCAGAGTGACTTTGTACAGTTTTAAAATCAGAGCAATTTTGGCTTAAAAGAGTCTTGCTCAAGGACCCAACAGTGAGTCTTAACTGCTAGGTCCGAACACACAAAGTTCTTGATGGAAATGTCTAAAGCATATTTTTCATGCATTATTTCTAAATGGTTAACAGACATCAAAAGCAGAGCAGTGCAAGAACAAAACTGTGTATTAAATATAAAAGGAATATTTGACTACATCTACAGTCACTGATTACCACAGATCAGGTACTATTAGCAGGCTTCTCCACAAGGGGTTTTGCAAGAGCAGGCCGCTCTACCTTATGGACCCTCTGCTCTACCTCACGATAAACCGCTCTACCATAAAACCGCAAATCACTTATCACAAAATACTTCTAATCAAAGGCCCATTGGTTTATGATGCCATCATTCTGAGCCGTAAAGCAATCAAAATGACAAACGCACGGCTTATTCATCATGGTTTGGACTCCAAACCATCCACTAGACACCCATGTTGTATGTCAAGTTTTAGCTTACAATGCCTGCTATTCACTGGAAAAGGTGTCAATCAATACCGGGACTTCCAATCGAAGCTGTGAAATGTTTTGTAAGTACATCCCCAACCAGCATCATCACTCAGAACTCACACCATAGATCAGATAAAACCATAAGGAAAGCAAACAGGTGTTTTTAGCCAATTATCTGTAAGAAATTTAAATAACGACATCCTTAACTGCAATCATGTACAAAACCTACGTCTGAACTCACCATGTGGATAATATCGACTTATAAATATTGTAAGTTTACATATTGAACAAACATCAGAGGGAATACGAGGGAAAAAAGGACTTTGACATTGGATCTGCTGTTCAACATTATCATGCTGTTTATTTGAAGGCAAGTGATTTTTCTAAAACAAAATCCGAAGTTATTTTACATCCTTAGTGTTTTTACAAGGCTATATTGTTGGCGAGACACGGTTGCATTTGTGAACAATTGTGGTTGTCAACGGGTATAAAGTTTTGAATTTTTAACAAACGGTAGCATGTAGACGGCTGAAAATTGGTGTGAGTGTAGCCATAACACTTTTGAAAAATATTAGTTAGTATGTTGAACAAATGTGATCAAACGGAGGAAGTTTTGTGTACTGAAATTTTATTGATTGCCAATGGGTCAAAATGCCGACTTTAATAAACCTGTCTGATTGGCTTAAAAAGTTTCAGATGCCAGGAAATTGGATCTAAGAGCTTCTAGCCCTTTACAACCGTGTGGAGAACACTATTAGGGTGGAGGATCATTCTCAGCACTTCACTGACACTGGTGTGATGGTGGTGGTGAGTGTTGTGCTGGTACGAGTGTATCAGACACAGTAGTGCTGCTGGAGTTTTCATCTCAGGATTACTTCTGGTAAAATATTCTTATTTTTTTAAGAATATCTAATATCTAAGAATATCTATCTGAAAATGAAATATGTAATGAATGTAAAGTGTAAAATTGATGGAAGATTCTCTTCCTCAGCTTTAATATGAATGCAGAAAGATAATAGATGTGCTAGTTAAGCCATTTGCAGCTCTAAAATGTAGCAGAATAGCCTACAAACTGCTGTAGAGAAGAGTGAGAGGAGAGTGAGTTTGGCCTTTTATTATGTAACTAGAGGGAGTGATCAGCACCACACCCATCAGGAAAATACAGCAACTGACGTCCGCTGCTTCACTTGCTGCATAATATGTATGTGTCTGCGTTTGGATCGGATCGGCGCACGAGTACAGTACAGTCCTTCTTATGCTACCAGTGAAGTTGAGTTGTGTGGGGACTGATGAATGCGCTCTGCGGCTCTACCGTACAGAAGCAGAGCCACAAAAGCTCATCCCCTCGAGGCTAATGTAGAAAAGACCTGACAGTGACTGTAGAGGCACAGCTGGCCTTGTGCTGCTACTGCTTTGCTCTGCATGCTTTCTGAAAGACTTCATTTGACATGCATAATTCATCTAGCTGGTGTTTTTGCAGCAGTGTTTTTTCCTCCTCCCTCTGCTGCTCTCCTGCTTCGGTGCTTTTTGCAGGCACTGTGATGGTGAGTCGGCTCTCAGCCATGCACAAGTTCTGCAAATGGTTTTGTTCATCCAGTGCTTTTGCTCATGTTCCTGCATCTTCTTCTGTTTTGTCCTTCCTGAAAGTCTCTGTAATTGGCTTATACAGGTCTTAGGTTACACACTTACAGAGTGGATGCTGCTTTATAATATATGAGATTGTCTTGCTGCTCTTAGTTGCATTTTACAGTTGTGCAAACACTCTAATAAGATCTGGGGGGGGTGTTCTTGACCATCCTGTACTGTCATGATATATTATGTTGAGTAACTGTTTTGCTACTGAAATGCACTTGTTTTTTCCTTCCTTGTAGATGTGAATTTAAGGGATTTTAACCAACACAACCAGTTACAGATTCTGGAATAAAGCATTAAATTGTTTTTGTTTTTATTTAAATTCCATTAATCACATTTTTTTACTAGGCTATGTTCATCAGTAGTAATGGACTCTGTCCAAAATGGTCTCTTAGGGTAAATTTATACTTTGATTCACTTGGTCCTGACCAAAGCATAAAATGGGTGCATTTCCATCCTTAGCGGCCAATAAGTGGTGATGGCAGTGTTCACACTTCAAGTGAACTGCACTAATGGAATTGAATCGAAACAACCCTGCCAAGTGTGCACACCCTTAATTAATCACTTTATTAGGTACACCTCTTCAGCAACTCAAAGCATTTAGGTATAGAGTTTAAAGAGAATTATCCAAAAAGACATGTCCATTGAGCTGCAGTTCTATGGGAGAACATGAATTGTTGATGAGATTAGATGAGAATGGCTTGTCTGGTTTGAGCAGACAGCAATAGTAATTTAAATAATCACTCGTTACAACCGAGGTATGCAGAATAGCATCTTTCAACTCACTTTAAACCTTGAAACATATGGACTACAGCAGCAGCAGATCAGAGCACTCCTGAGAGTTAAGAACAGGAAACTGAGGCTACAATTCACACAGGTTTACCAAAAGTAGATGAGAGAAGATTAGAAAACTTACTTTGGGGCCCTTAATACCAACTGAGCATCTTTTTTTCCACAGCCTACCTGAGTGTTATGTGTGTTTGATCCCATTATTAGCATAGTATCTTCCAGCAGGATAAAGTACCATGTGACAAAGCTCTAATCAGCAAGTTCACTGTATTCAAATGATATCCACAGTCACCAGATCTCAGTCCAGTAGAAGACCTTTGGTGATAAATGTGCATGAATGTGCAACCGACAAATCTGCTGCAACTGTGTGATGCTACCATGTCAATATGCTCTTCTATAGGCAAAAGGCAGCCATGTACGAGCAAAGTGTACCTAATAAAATGGCCAGTGAGTGTATTCCATTGTGTTAGTCTTTTAGGAAATGAAGCCTGACTGGACAGGATGTACCTGCTAGCGCCACTGAATTTCAGCTAGCTCTGAAGTGTTCGAGATGCTCTCTCTCTGTTGGAGAGGACCGAACGTTGATAATTCATTACTGCAGTGTATATAAGACCAACGCCTAGCTGATTCTGCTTCATGTTGAAGTCGTTAGAAGTCTTGCTTTTTAATATTAGAGTTCTGCTATGACTGTTTTGCCTCTCACAGAGGGCAGTTTCACTTTATTCTTCTCTCACATTGCTCTTTCATCTGCACAAAGCAGTGACACAACATCCTGTAGGCACTTCCTGTATCTTCTGCCTTCATTTCCTGTTTTCTATGGGCAGCACAAGAGGGGACTCTGTATCTCTGTCTGCTGGCTCGTTCACAGGCTTTATCTTGCTTATTTCATATCTTCTTTCCCTTTTTCTCTTTCTTTAACATGTTTCCACAGTGTAACTGCCAAGAGAGGGAGTTATATAAGCTTTATGCAGCTCGCCCTGAAAGTACTTTCATATTCAGAGAAACATGGTCAAATTGGAGGATCCCTCCCTCCCTTTCCTCATCTCGACTGTCTTAACTCTGTCCTTTAGACACAGCCCAGTTGCTCTAAGTGGGTTTGCTTGTATACCACGTTGCTGTAAATGGGGGCATTGTAATATAGTAACAGAGCTTGCTCTTCATGACCCTGGCAGTGGGAAGTCCCCTCATTAGTAAGTTCCCTCCTTCTCCAGTGACCCAGATTTTCTGCTGTAACACAGACCCACAGCAGCCACTGTTTCATAGTTCTGTTTAGATCAGCCAGGACACATAATATATTGACCAAAACAGTCTTTCAGATGGCATCAATTCACCAGTCAGTACATATTAAAACTGTATGACTGGTTCCTAACAAGAAGACAATATACACATGCACACAGAGGGAGTCCCATTTATATTGAATTACACAATTTGTATCATGTTAATCACTAGCAAACAGATTTTTCTTCTTATTCCCATTTGATCTTAAACAAATTGTTTTTCTTAAAGTTCCATTACACAGCTATAATATGGGCTGCTTTCTGACCGGGTCAAGTGTCATAAGTAGGCTCAATCGGGTTTTGTAGGGAAAGGAGCCCACAGAGGGGATCATCTCCCTAGAGCCCTGTAATGGACCAGCATCCCGTCCAGGACTCACTTCGACCTGTGCTATGTGTTCTTGAGGGATAGGCACAGAAATTGTGGGGTTAAAATGAGGACAAATTCAGCGTTGTCTTGTTTAATGCACCAAAACATTTAATTGTGACTTCTGTACTAGTGATTGACTTTTTTAAGATGATGCCATTGACAGTCATTTTGAACTAAACAGCATTGGTACTGAGCTCATGAGGCCAATGTTCAAAAATAGTGGAGGAAATGCAGAGAAACTTTTGCTTCCTGCATTGCTGCTTGCAACTCAAACTATGACTGTTGAGTGACTAAAATCAGAAAAATGTTATGAGAATTAATGTGAAGATGAACCCTTAACTCAGACTGATTAAAAACAAAGATGGTGCTGTCGTGTGCTCTGTTCAGACAAAGTTGATTTCTGCAAGTATTTACCAATTTTCATGAAGAAACATGATGCTGTTATCTGGATATAAAAGTTCTTAAGTGTAATACAACTTTTTATGTATTTATAAATGTAGGTTTTAGAAAGAGTTTATTTAAAATTTAAATAGTTGGTAATTTAAGTTCAATGATTTTTATCGTCTCTATTGTTATTAGGTTTATCAGTTTATGAAACTGATCTTATCATTATTCATCAGCCATCAGTAACTATGCTTTCTAAATATCAGCAGCAGCAGCCATTAAAATTCCATATCAGTCAACCGCTTCTCTACCTGCTGAATTGCTGTGATTACTAGAATTACAGTTCATTGTCCATTTAATGCATTGAAGCATTTTGCAACTCATATTCGGTTCTTGAAGCATTTTGACTTGCTAGAACTTATGAATGGCCATTCCAGCTAAAACACTGAAGCATATGTCATTAAAATCAGAATAATTTTTACATATATTCTTAGTACAAATAAGTTAGGACCCCACTGGGTCCATAAATACTCCATGAATGCATATAATGCCATATGCAGTGTGAATTCTGAAGATTTCTGAAACAGGTTAATCCAGTGTACGTTACTCCTTAATGGGGACAAAAACTCTTATAAGTATCAGGTTAGGAAATCGCTAAGGCCTGATTTACACATAGATGGTAAGAGCTTCCAGAAGCATTCCGGAAGAGTGTTTGGCTCCTCCGGGGCCGTCTTAGGGATCAAACACCGTTGTTAACGCCGGTGCTAGGGGGCATGGTTTAGTTCCGGCTTCACCGGGAATCATGGAAAAAATTATTCAACATGTTGAATAATTCCGGGAGTGCTCCCAGAGAAGACGCGTGACAGCGTCTGATACTTTTTAATCGCCGTTTCCCTTCCTGTATTGTCGCAGTTTACACAGCTGTTATTCGGCGCCCGGTGTTGTATCCCTAATCAACGGCGTATAAAGCCCTCACCGGTGTATCCAACAGAGTTTTAACCAGCGACAGATGTGATCAAAACGACGGCGCTAATGGATAGTACGCAGTTCTATACGTCACCTCCCGGTTAAAACAGTGTTATAAACGGTCAACAGTACAGTCAGTATAAAAACGCTAGCGCGCTGCACGCAGGCCTCACTTCAAAGTTCCAGCATGGTCCCTGTTGTCTAAGGCCCTCAGCTTCATCAATGTCCATGGGTATGTCCATCTCCAAAAGTTTTCTTGGTCAAATAAATCCTTACAGTTTTGTATGAACTCCAGAACATGAGAGAGAGAGAGATTGTGTGTGTCTGTGTGTCTGTGCGTGCGTGCGTGCCTGTGTGCGTGCGTGCCTGTGTGCGTGCGTGCCTGTGTGCGTGCGTGCCTGTGTGCGTGCGTGCCTTTGTGCGTGTGCGTGTGTGTAGGCAGCCATGATGCTCACTCTCACTGGATACTCTAGGGGCGGTGCCTAAATATGTAAATAATCCTGTAGTAAAGCATGATTTGTTTGCCTGTGTAAAATCCTGGGGATTAACCAACTGTACACAGGGCTTATTCAGCGGTAGCAGAACACTGCCGTTCTCACCTGCGTTTTAACATACGCTTGTAAGGGATAGAACTGTGTGTTAATCCCCGTTGTCTGATGTGTGCCGGATGCTATGGCGTCAAAACATTGCTTTATTCAGCAGATGTAGCGGCGTTTTTTTTATGATTTATGGCGATCAAAACGCCAGCCAATTTGCTCCACCCCTTTCCACCGCAAAAACAACCGGAACTGCCGCAAACTTCGGTGTATGTACTACCCCCTGACTAAACCGTCTATGTGTAAATCAGCTCTAAGGTGTTAACTTTGGTGACTGTATTATACTTTTACAGAATACTAGCTATGTTGATTATATCTGCTCTGCCAATTTAGTAAAATCTTAATCTAGTCAAATGTTCATTATGTGCTTTTCTCACTGGAACAGAAAAAGAGCTGGAGATTTATTTGCAAGTGGTTAGTTTGTATGTAATTTTTTTAAACACCCTGTGTTATCGGGTGTTATTTTCACTGTTGTCTGTTTCTTTAGCAAGTGTAAACATTTCAATAGTTTATTTGAAAATAAACTGTGTGTAAATATTCAGTCTCTGGTGTTTTTAGAAACTCCTTCCGTGTTATTCTGAACATTAATTATGCATCAGTGTGCTTTGCAGTTATTATTCATGACAGTAATCTAAATTAAATCCTATTAATAGCATTTTTGCTGTGGTAACGTATCAGTACTGAAACCCGTCTCTGGTACTGGTCCTGTTTCTTGTACTTTATATAACGATCGAGTAGCTCTTATTTTAATGTATCTTGACGTTGCATGTTTTCTATGGCTTTTGACCCAGCTCTCAGCCGTGGTTTAACAGCAGTCTGAAACTCTGCTATGGGTTTCTGAAAAGCAAGTTTAACTACCTTCACCATGAGATGTTTTCGACAACGATAAGCCTTAACGTTCATGCCTGGTTGCATAAACCATTGTGTTCCTTTCAAATCCTGTTTCAGGTTTTCTCTTATCTGATGGGCATCTGGTGTAATTTCACTAAACACATTTTGTCACATACGTGGAGAAGGTTTGATGAACTTGATCCGATTTACTGAAACTTTTTTATCATTTCAGTTAGAGAAGGATCAATATGCCGCTGCATGATGAGTCAGACTAATAATGGCTGTTTAAAGCTAATGTACTGATGGACTGAGTGCTATTTTAAAACATGCCCTGTGGGGACCATTAACGTTTTTGCCAGAATTTTTTTTATTATTCTTAGCCGATATGCCATTATTATTTGTCATTAGACAAGACCATCTTTCTTTGCTTGATTTGAGTCATTTTTTAACGCCTAATTCCTCTGACAGTGGAGGGCCTTAGACCACCAAGTACATCCTGCAGCTGGCAACAGTTTCCACGGGCAGACAGTAGACAATACATTTATAGCATTTGGCTGTAATTACCGAACTATGTACAATCTAAGGGGTTAAGGTGCTTCCTCAAGTGCCCAACAGTGGCAGTACTGGGATTTGAACCTTGGACCCTATGTTTAATAGCCCATTACTTTAATCGCAGCACCACTACTCACCCATGTTACTGACTTCTACATCTGAGTGCACAACTATTACTGCATAGTGATGGACTGCTGTTACAACTGCGTGACCAATTTTGCCTATGCCTGGGGGCACAGTGGAGGAACTAGCTAGGGTTTTTGTTTTTGTGGTGATAGGCTAGTCTGTTTGACCACTGCACCAGCAAAGTGCCTAATTTGTCCAAGCTGGCATGCAGTAGGCTATATATAAAGTTTGTGTTTGGCTGCCACAGTGGCACAGTGTCCTCCATCCAGGTCAGGCATTCTGCATCCACAGGGAGACCAAGCTGATTGGGGGATTCCCCAAAGCTGCTACAGCGTAAGGTACAAACTCATATATACTTGTGTTGTGACCTTGTTTTGTATTGTAACACGCGGTTTAAACATCATCCAGCCTTAGTATCTGAAGAACTGACAAGTGAAGTGAATAACACTGAAATTGTGATGTTCTGAGCTTTGTTCTGCTGGGAAACTTTGGGTTTTGGCATCTATGTGAATGCATTGTTATAGACCAAGAACACCCCTTCATGGCAACAGTGTTTTCTAATGGCAGTGGTCACTTTTTGCAGAACAGTGCACCCCACCACACTCCAAAACATTGTTCAGGAATGGTTTGAGGAACGAGAAAAAGATTTACCAATGTTGACTTACCCTCCAAATTCCCCAGATCTCAATCTGAGAGAGCATCTGTGGGATATCATGGACAAACAAGTCAGATTCATGGAGACCTCAGCTCAAATCTAGCAGTTCTTAAAATATCTGGTACCGTCCTGGTACCAGATAGCACTGATCATATTCAGAGAGTTTTGTGGCTGGATGGATCAGAGCCTTCACAGTCAGGTCAGGTCTCGGTTAACGTTATGAGCCCAAAGAATGAGATCAGCTGATACCTGAATATACTGAAGCACCAGGTTATCCCATCAATGGATTTTTTCTTCTCTGATGGCACATCTATATTCCCAGATGATCCAATACCAGGATTCATGGAGCTCAAATTGTGAGGGAGTGGTTCAGGGAGCATGAGACATTTTCACACACGGACCCGAGAATCTTTCGGATGTCCTGGAGAAGTGTATACAGTGTTATATAGTTTTATGGGTTGATATTAAGGGTGAGCATTATTGAAAAAATATCTTCATATTTTCTGGGATTTTATCATACGATAATTAGACTATTGTCTGGGTGCTTTTTGGGCCTATAGCAGGATCTTCAAACTTTTTTTAAGGCCGTATAAAAAATACTGAGGGCGGGCACTTTTTTTTTTCTCCCCCCCAGATTTTTTTAATTTTTTTCCCCAGTTCATATGAGTGTTTAAAACACCAAGTTTTGGTAACTGTGTTGTATCATCAATTCAAAATGCACCAGAAGTACATATTTTTAAATCAAACATGGTCTCAATCAAACCAATGCTAAATTGAAGGTGCGCTGAAGGATGCGCAGTGACACGGGACAATCCGGAAAAGCGCGGGAGATACGAACAGTGGTTTTTGAGATGGAAAATGCATTTTGGAAGCAAAAAAAATTTAAAATGAAAAAAAAAAATCTGCATGCGGTATGAATTTTAGAGGCGGGCAGCGACGGGAAACGAACAATTTTTTTTATACGGCCTAACCAAACAACCAACTCACTGTTATTCAGACTTTTGGGGGGCTGTATTGTGAATGGAAAAAGAAAACACAGAAAATTATTTGCTATCTCATGAAAACATTTGAATTCTCCCATCACTTAACCAGTGGCTCTGTGTGGTGCAGCATTCATTCTCCACCTTTGTAGTTAGCTGTTACTGCAGATAAAGGGACCGGTCAAATAAAACGGCCTTAGTTTAACAATCGTTGGTCTAAAGTATTCACAAGTTGTTTGAACCAGTCTCTCTCACTGCCTGAATTGGCAACTGGTTTCTGACATAGTTTGAAGACTATCCATCCTTTCAAAGCCAAACCACCTCCAATGACGTCAAAGCTGGTGGTGTCTGTATTTTCTCCCCTAGTGCACTTTTTTCACTCATTTTTAACTCCAATCATGACCTTTATAGGAAGAATGCTAACTTGGTTTGCTGCGCTAGCAGCATGCATGCAGTCTGTTCTACCTGGCTACATGATGCAGTGAATATTTGAACTTTTAAGGTGTGATTTTGAGCTAATGGTTGTAAACAATACAAATCACACAGCCCTGATTGATATATAAAGTATTGGCAGTGATGAGTTTTGCCTTTTAATGAGTTTTGTGATCAGTGTGTGTATGGTTGTATGTGGATGTATGTAGTACCTTTAGGAGGACGTTGGTATTTATTGATTCATCTAGAAATTTACCAGCAATAAAGGAGATTCTGATAAATGCATTAGAACCTTAACTAGCTCTTGGCATGTATCACGTGATAAAGCACAGATAATATGCCTTTAAATGTTTTTTAGGAAGACCAAGTTCATGCCTACTCCAGACAGTATTCCGTTGCAGTTTTGTAGTCTTTGGCTAATCTTATGCCGCCGTTAGGCCTGATTCTCTGCTCTACATGAAACTTGCTAAAGCCAGCTCTGCATTTTTAGCCTGTCTTTTCTTGCAGTGTTTGAAAACATGTTTAGACCGCTTCTGCAGCTCATGCAGTTTCAACTCTCGAGTTGCAGGAATGTGTCTGAGCGGCAGATGTGCGAGAGGGTGGGGGTACGTTAAAATGTAATCGCTTGCAGATGTTTGAGCCGGTTTATCAGATCTTGACTGTGGAGAGCAATCCCTGGAAAGAGCTGTGCGACAGGAAGTTTCTCTGATGCCTTGTTTCCTCTCTGTATAAATTATCTTTGCGGCCTAGAGCAAATCACTGCGTTATGAGCAGCAGCATGCACGCTCGTAGATCTTTCCGAGATTTGATGAGCATTGAAACTGATGGCGCCTGTTCTGGCTTTTTTTTTTGTTTTGTTTTGTTTTGTCATTAGCACTGCAGACATGACTGTTTATATTAATGTGTGTGCTGTAAGGTGATAGCTCGACATAATGAACATAGTGGGAGATATCTTAGTATCCAGACGGTGAAAGTAATGGACGGCCTTGTCTTTGTAGAACAGCTGCTTTTGTCTGAATTCTTGCCTGCATGTTGACCTTGCTTTGCCAACCCTGGCCATTTCATAACTGCTGTCAGGCCGTCACACCCTTAAACACAAACACGATGAACGCTCCTCCTTCCCCAGTTGGTTTGTGGGTAATCCTGCCCCGCTGCCGCAGACTCTCCGACTGCGATTGTGAGCGGG
>JAVSBU010040395.1:0-14327 GCA_033118015.1 Loricariichthys derbyi
GAGGCAGAGAAAATTCCTCGATCATTTTTTTGTAATCGAGGAACTCGAGTTACTCGAGGAATCGTTTCACCCCTACTATGGTTACCGTAATGCTCCTAAAATCTGTAAAGCGCTTTAGCTTCGTTGCTTACCAATGCCATTCTAAAACATTTTGACAGATTTTTGAGCACTGTGTACCACATAAAACCAGTCAGTAAGTACACATCCAGAATTCATACATAAGGCACACTGGGTTACAGGTGAATTGTTGTTTTTTGATCAAAGGATTTTAAGTGCGCCTTATAGTCCAGAAAATATGGTACTTATAACACTTTATCAGTAGATTATGCCTCCGTTTATATTTAGGAACACCAGTATTTTTTAAACGATTCCTGTCAATTTAGTACAAACTGGGTTTGCAATTCAGCCACTGTTTTTTCGTGCCTATTAGAGCAATATTGATGGCTGTGATATCTAAAAATTCTGCTGCACAGTCAGAGAATCCCAGTTTTTCTGCTTCCTTTGATGGGTGTTTTGTTGCTGTACAAAATGGCACAAATGGCAAAAGTCTCTCCTCCAACCCTTTTCACGTCACACTCACATGTGTTGATGATAATCGTCATGTTCTGCACATACCTCCGAATCTGATTGGCTTTATTTATTGAGATAACCTATTGATAAGGCTTCTCAATAAGGCTGTTATTGGTTGATGTAATCTAAAAATGTACATCTGGCCCACCCTAATTTTAAAGTGTTCCCTCAAGCACGTATCCCAGCCCATATCACATATTAGCCTTTAACTGTTTTTGATTATTTCACTAGAAAAGCTAATAGATGCCTTGAATAGACTAATGTTTGGTAGCAAATCAGGAGGTGTTACACAAGGTTGAGGTCCAGTATGAGGTTTTGCCGGGGTGGAACAGCAACACTTCAGCTGCCCGGACCTTTGAGGAGCTCCCAGAAAATGCACAGAAATACATTCGCTTTGTTGAGGAGTACCTTCAGGTGCCTGGTAAGAGAGTTTTTTTCATTTTCAATTGTAAAGAATGCTAGTCTTTAATTGTGACTTGTTGGTATAAGAATTTATGTTTTATGTCTGAGATAAAATACTTTAAATAACTCTTTCCTTATCTGGTCCAGTGAAATGGATTGGTGTTGGCAAGTCACGAGAATCAATGATCCAGCTGTTCTAATGGGCTCCTAGGCTATATTTGGCCTTTATATATGGCCGAGCCTTTTGGCAAGAAATACTTTTGGGTTATCGCTGTTTAACTAATAAAGTCAGAGAAAGAATCCAGCTTCTCACCTCTCCAATCAATCAAGCATTGTTCCTACTTCATTATGTGATACCGCAGAGAAGAACTTTTTTATAATCCTTTTCCTAGGAGGTCAGTGTTTGATGCTGTAGTAGAAAGGAAGGGAACATAGTCTTCAGTCTCTCACTAATACCTACTGATCATTTCATGTACACGCTGTAATGTCCTCATTTGTCTTTAGAGGTCTTTGCATTGAACAACATAAACTTAAAATTTGACAGATATGCACATTGCTCAGTGGTTATCTTCTCATGCTGAATGTATACGACAACACTCTTTATACCAGGGTATTTATGTTTCTGTTTAGGATAAATGCCATGACTTTTATCATATTAAGAGAATAGTTATTTTCTTTACCAAAATATATACTATAAAACTTACTTCTGTTCCACTTTATCGTTAATTCTATTTTACTTTTCTCCTATTAAAGTGTCCTTCATGTAGATATTATCCCTTTTCTTTGTTCCCAGTTCAAACATAAATTCCCATTATGTTGTTTATATCATAATGGTTGCAGTATACCAAATATTGTATAAGAATCAATGCTACATGCATTATGTTTTATAGTAACATGTAAAGTTCATACTAGGAAAAAATCACATGCTATACAATTAGCAGTCACACTATGACTGGACATTTGCACTTTAAACTAATTAAAATAACTTGTTTCCCATTTCATTAGTTTGGTCACTATTTAGTTTAAGTGATGGTGAATGTAAAATGTACTGTTTTGAAAGCAAGAACAATGTAATGATTGTACTTGTTTTTACTATAAAGTGTTATGAAATCGCTCCTTTACTCGCTTTTACTTCACTGTTCGCTATTTTTCTATAATGTTGTTAAAAAATGTGGGCATGTTGCTTCAGTAACATGTTTCTTTAATTTTGGTATTTCTATCATTTTATTAAGAAGATTTAATTTCTTGATTAAATACGTGCCAACAATTACCACTTGTCTGTAGTGAATATTAAACGAACATTTTCATTAAACTATTATTATACAGGTGATGAGGTGGTGCAGTAACAGTTTGTCAGTTCACCACCACTGTGTCTCAGGGTTCATTCACACATTTGGTCCAGTCTGAGTGAGGGGAGCTTTCATTTCTGCACTGTCAGTGCACGGGTTCACCTGTGTCCCGTCAATTCCAGGATTGGTTCCTGAACCAGAGTCGTGTAGTTGGTAGAGTTAGTACCTCACCTGTTATATTAAAAAAATAATAAATGTAGTAAAATGAATATTGTTAAAGCAAAACTTTTTCTCTTGCTTATGTGTTATAAATGCCATTTCTCTACTATTCTATTATTTAGTTTTATTGTCAAAAATTGCTGATTTGTGGAGTTCAGCTGTAATTTCCAGCAAGGCAGAATGAAGTTTGGCAGCTGAGAGCTCTGTCTCACCTCAGACTGTGTTATCATATTAAAACTGAAGACTTTGAGAGTTGAATGTATGACCATTTTGCTGCTTTCCTTACAAATATTATAAATGGTGTAAGGTTCACTCTGTAGCTTTACCCTTTCAATTAATTATTGCAATTCACTGAAAGAACATTTACTTTTTTTGCACTAGTATTTAGAAATACTGTCTTATTGTAGTTCTGACTTTCTCTATACATAAACTCAGACATTTAAGCTTTCATAAATGAACAGTGTTTCTGTTACTAGACTTTGGCTTTTGCTAGTGCCAGGTTGGTTTATGTACATACAGCCAAAACATTAAAACCAAATAACATTTATTATCTCATTACAACAGTGCATGTTAAGATATATAAAATGCTAAGTAAATACTTGGTTCTCTTATTAGATATATGTGGGAGAAATATTCCGAAATAAAGACCTGAGCAACTTTAGCAAGAAAAAACAAATGAGTTGAAACGTCTCCTAAATTAACCAGACTTGAGGGATGATCCTAGTGCTACCTACCAACAGTGATCTGACCATAGGCAAACCACGATCTAGCAACAGGTTATTGGTTCCCAAGGCTCCCCAATGAGTGACAGCAATGAATTCTATTTTGTCCAGTCTGAATGGTACAAGTCACATAAATGTTTAATGCTGGTTACAGGAGAAATGTGTCACAACGCAGTGCAACATTCCCTGTTTATTACAATGCTTATTTACTATTTTCCACCTTCTACCTACAATGGACATTGTATCAAAACTGAACAATGGAGCGATGTCATCTGATCTGATGTGTGTTGTTTTCATTCACCTGGTGAAGGGATGATACTCTGATGCACTGTGGAAAGGTGACAGGAGACTGGAGAGAGTGTGATGCTCTGGACAGTGTTCTGCTAGGAAACTCTGGGTCTGGACAGTTCTAATGTTTTGGCTGATTGGTGTGTATGATTGATTAGATATGAGTCTTATTTTAGAGGAAGCAGCTTGACGTATTGAAATACAATCTCCTCTTCTTACTCTTGCTCTGTAACTTCAACTTTTTACCTGGAACATTAATTTTTCGACTGTGCGTGTATTCGAAGGTTTGCATTTTAACTATGTATTTTTTAATTTATTTATTTTTACATTTTTATCTCTTATAAAGTCAAATTCTGCAGTACAGTGGTCTTTTAATCTGCAGCTCTGCATTGAGCTTTTATTAATATGCATTAACACAAATGTGTGTTATATGAAATCTGTTGTGGGTCATTTGATAAAAAACAATCAAATTATTTAATCATAAAAATTTATTTAATTTGGTTTCTTCAGATGCCTTGCTGCTAATGAGATTCATATTTCTGAAAACAAACCACTTTAAGCTTTAATAATTACAGCTGAACACCGATGACTGCCACACGCTGTGCACTTAATGTTGTATTGCTGCTTTTTAGTATATGTATATTACAGTGTTATTATTAGTTGTGTTTTATCACTAATGTAAGAGTGGAGCTGCTTCTGCGTGTTTAGGCGATTGCGATTAGGTGGTCTTTATTGCCACCTAGTGGCGAGGCGCTGATGCACGCAGAATTGAGTTCAGCTGGGGTTTAAAGCCTTAATATAGTGTATAAATACTTAGGGTGTATTCACAGCAGAAAAGTCCTTTAGTCCGCATGTTTGGTCCGGACCAAATGTGGACTTTATTTTTTTTCTTTTGGTTCGGTTCCCTTTCAGACTGCATTTTTTGCTAGTGAACTTTCACTTGTAAACAAGGCCACGTGAATGACGATCCTTTCTCCCATTAGACAGGAATTATTTGGGCAGGACAGAGAACAGGAAGAAAAACAATCATGGAAGCCGTACGTGCTGTACTACTGTTGTCAGTGTTTGTCCTGTTAATGCAGCTACAGAATAATCTAGAGGAACTAATCCAGTGCAGGTTTCGCGACGTTCTATTTGTAATTTTGGAAAAGCGTCGCCGAGTACGAGCTGCAAGGGGAATAATACGGTGCTCTTCACGCACTGGCCCACCACATCCAGACTGCAGCCACTTTCCAAAAGACAGCAGATCAGGTATCACTCAGTATTCCGTAGCGTAGCCTGTAGCAACAGTCAATACTTTGTTTGTGGGAATATTATTATAGCTACGGCAGCTCGTTCAGCCCAAAAAGGCGAATATTTCCGGGATTTGGTTCGGACCGAGACGTTTGTATTCACACCAGAAGCGAACTGCACCAGAGTCCACTTGAAAGCGGACTGAGACCACCTCAAAAAGTGAGTCTCGGTCCGGTTGTTTGGTCCGGATCAGGGTTCGCTGGTTTGTATTCACGCCTGCACAAAAGGTCCGGATCAGCGTGGAAAACAAAGTCAAAGTCAAATTTATTTGTATAGCGCTTTTTACAATGGAGCATTGTCTCAGAGCAGCTTTACAATTTCTGTAATTCCCAATTTGAGCAACAGTGGCAAGGAAAAACTCCATAACTTTAATAGGAAGAAACCTTGGGAGGACCAAAACAAACTCTGGTCTGTTTAAAGTGGACCAAACAGTGCAGGTGTGAATACACCCTTATACCATTTCTACTTCGCGGATTTTCGTTTATTGCGGGTGGTTCTGGAACGGATCCCCCACAATAAGTGAGGGAACACTGTACAGTATCTTGGAGATGGTAAAAAGGTAAGCCTTTTTCTGGTCTGATTTGTACAATATAGGTTTAGTTGTTTTAGTTAATCTAGTATGAACCTCACAGAGATTCAGTTATTAAAATTGTATTGAAGTTACTAAATACTGACATCGGTAACAGTTTCTGTGCATACTAAAGATTTTAATTGTAACACTAGGTACATCACATGCAGAAGGAAATAATTGTTTTGAACCATTTACATTTTCAAACAGGTAGAGGCCAGTTAGATACAGTTTATGCCATGAAAGTGCCGCTAATAGCATTAGCATACTAGCTATGATTAGTAAACTGTAAATTCATTGTGTTCATGGTTTTTTGTTTTGTTTTCCATTTTTGGACAAAATTGTTTCCAAAGAGGCAGCAACAGGTGAATAAAGCTCTACTAAAATAAAAAATACAAACAGTACAGTACAATAAAGCTTTATTGAAAATAATTGGAGGTTTCTGTGTGTCATTTTTAAACTTGAGTGGGATTCAAAATATTATTTGTTCCTTACAGTTAATGTACTCATCCAAATTAAAGTGCTATATTTGCCTTTTAAGGAATAGGGTAGCCTATTTGAAGAACAACAAATCACTTGACACGTACACTCACTGATTTTATTAGGTAACCACCTTCTTCCTTCAATCATTGTCCATTTCATCAGTTCAACTTACCATATAGATAATATACTGCTCAAAAAATAAATAAATAAAGGGAACACATCCTAGATCTGAATGAATGAAATATTTTCATTGAATACTTTGTTCTGTAGAAAGTTGAATGTGTTGACAACAAAATCACACAAAATTCATCAATGGAAATCAAATTTTTTAACCACACAATTATTAACATAAAATTAAAGTGGAAAAACACACTACAGGCTGATCCAACTTTGATGTAATGTCCTTAAAACAAGTCAAAATGAGGCTCAGTATGGTGTGTGGCCTGCACATGAAGTCTGATTTACTTGGATTTACATTGAATTCACATGATATCAATCAATGCCGCCACATTACAGGTGGCAGCAAATTATGTTGCAAGTCACTGAGTTTCAAAACTTCATTCTACTGGTAATGTAGTGGTTGATGCTGTATGATTTGATTTTATGTTTTAGTATTACTAAATGTTGTTCTGTTGATCAGGGTCCTCTCAGATTTATCACAGGCTTTTGCTGAAAATGAGAAAATAGTCCAATTCCTCAAAACTGAATGCTAATGACTTTATTGACTCAAAGAATAAAGATGGTGGAAGAAGAGAGGAAAGAGAGAATGAAACAGAGAGCAGAATAGTGAGTTTGTGTTCTTGTGAGACCAGTGCATTAGAAGCACTTCCTATGGATGATGGAGGCGCCAAACTCCTTATACTGCTGCTGGCTGAGGCACATTGGCTAGAAGACGGAGAGTTTATACCAAGTCATGACACTGACCCTTGTGGTGGATGGGGTGAGGAAGGTAATCTCCTTCTTTATATCCTTAACGATGCCGGGGAACAGGATGGTGCCGCCGGACATCACTGTGTTGGCGTACAGATCCTTGCCACACATCATGACAGGGTTGATGATCAACTCATGGATACCGTAAGTTTCAACAGCAAGATTTGTAGGGCTGGAACTTGAATCAGTTTCTACCACCAGCTCTTCAACAAGCTCTTCTGTCCATGCCCGGCAACATGACATATGTTGTTAAGGATGTCCATGACACTCATACTGATGATCAACTCTTGAATTCCACAAGACTTGACACTGAGGACTTAGAGCTGGAAGAGGAACTTGTGATAGTGGAAGTTCTGGTTAGACATTGTAATGAGCTGGCAGTCAGGGAGCTTGTAGCTCTTCTTGAGAGAGGTAGAGGAGAAATTGCTTCTGATTTCCTGATAGAAGTCCTGAGCATCGAAGCACAGCTTCACCTTGACATTATAGGAGGCGTGGCACCATATCTTCTCCGTGTATTCCCAGTTAGAGATGGCGCCATATTCAGTACGGTACATTACACTAAGGAAACCCCTCCTGAGCTGAGCCTGGTATCCTAGGACTCGGTCTGGTTGATACCAAACATTTAATTGATATCTGGGAGGGCTGATGGTGGAGGGGAAGACACAGCAAGGAGATTCATCTCCAGCAAATCCAACTTTGTCCATCACCAGAGATTTGATTGGCTCCTTGAGCACTGCAAATGATACATTATAGAATCAGTGAAGTGCAGCTTGGTGATGAAAATAAGGATGTATTTACGTTGATCTCTCTTACCTGTACTGTATGTCCTCCATGTTCAGTTTAATTTAGCAGGCAATCACACATCTGGTCTTCATCATCTTCCACCTCAGTTAAGGCATCCAGCCTCACCAGCTCTACAGCTTGGTAAAAAGGGACCTGACCCTGCATGAGCTCTGCTTTATCATCACCTCCAGTAACATCTGTAAACCAATCAGACCAAGTATCACTTCATAAATATTACTTTAAATAAAAATGTAAACAACACAAAAATGAGCAAAGACTGTTAAGCAGAAGTTGAGGGAAAAAAATACGTATATCATTGCATTGCTAATGCAGTTTAATGCATATAAAGCAGATTCAGTGACATCATTCCTAATGCATTATGGGATCTGTAGTTTATCTGTAGTTTAGATCTCCTTTTAAACAAAACTCGTCTATATGAGACATTCACATGCTTCACTTACCCTGGGGCAGGTGGATCTTTTCTGTGTCCAGAACCTTCAGGAGAACTTTCAGGAGATTGCTAATACCTTTGGTCTCAGCTTCAAGGTCCAGCAGCATTCTCAGAGTCTGGTGCTCTGTATGTAAATAAAAATGTTATAAATGTTTGTGTCTTTATCATCACTGTGATTTCAAATCTGCCCTTTGTGCCTCATTTACCTTGACCTGTGCTCCAGGATTCTCCCAACTGATGCTGGATTCTCCCGGGTGATGCTGAATTCAGCCTCACCCGGGAGAATCTTCATCGGTGCTGAAGCAGCCTCAGAGCTTCTCTGTATCTTTTCTATACTGATGATCTTCTCACTCTCATCCAGCAGATCCATCAGTAGATCTTCTTCAGATTTGCTTATCTGTTTGGTTCCAGCAGAAATCTTTGTATTGTTTCTACTAGAGCACTGTTACTCTCTTGTTCCTCCATCAGCTCTCTGCCATGCCCTTCTGTCACCACCAGGGCACAGTGAGGTTCCTCTCCAACCACATAGGCTTCCTCCTCTTCTTCAACTTCCACTGTATAACACCAGAACAACTGACATGAAAAAAATTACATTGTTGCTGCACACATCGCTGCTGAAGAGCAGATTGAGCAGAAAGAACTTTGAAGGTGCAGTTACCTTCACCTATAGCTTTATGACATTACATGCCTGAGCAGCTTTAATTGTGACATCAAAGCCACAAGATCAGCGTGTCAAACATTCTAAACTGTGACCAATCACAAAGCAGTATTTTATATCCATAACACTACTGGTGAATCATTAAACATTTTAATAATAAAACTACATTATTAAATCACATCTGGTACCAAATAATATTCAATATATTGATTATATTACAATTAATAGAATCAGATTAAAGATCGTACACACACAACCATACACACAGCTTGTGATGTGGTCTGTTTTAAAACTAAAAAAACACTTTTGATAATTTCAATAATTTAGTATTTGTTATATTTGTTATATGTGCCAATTATTTAAGCAGTAAGCTGCTGTAGTTACATTATACTACAGTGACTTTATGGAGAAGGCAAACATGAAGCAGAGCAACTCCTGATAAAATCATTATATTGTCTTAATGCTTTTATGAAAAGATGACTAAAAGAGTTTGATTAAATGTGCCGGTTGTTAACAAATAAATGTGTTATTATTAAAATGTGTAGTAAATAATTCTTACATCATGTCATCCTACCTGTTGAGTCCCACAAGAAAAGCCAAACAAGCTTGAAACCAGATTAAATTTTTCCATTCTTTAGTGTTTCTGTGATTTTTTTTACAGTCAACAGATACATTTCTCCCAGCACAGCAAATTTAAAAACAGTAAACAGCCACATTATTAGTTTACAGGCCCAACTTTATTACATATCATTAATCACAATGCCTTATCATCTCTTCTTCATTCTGCCCCATCTAGCACCTGTTTTTTTAGCTGCATGGTTATTAAAGAGAATGACTCAAGATTAATTCTTGTTTGGGACTGTATCAGCAGTGTTGTTAAAAATAATTTTGAATTAATTGAACTTGAACAGTTTTTTCAACGTGGTTTGATTTATTAATCATCATTGCTATACCAATCACTCAACCACATAGATGAAGGTTGTTTCTATAACTGTATCCAGGATGCCTGGCTTAATTTAATTCTAAATATTCATTAGGTCTAATCCAAATTTCTTTTAGACACAAAATTCCTGCTTATTGATAGTTTCAATAACAACAACAGCCTTAGATGTGAGTGATGTAATATTTAGCAGTCCAAGTTCCAGAATAGCTTATGGTCTCATATCACTGTCAGTTATCTTACTGTAGTACTGTGGAACAGGAAGTTTTCTGATTGGCTATCCTGGCAGTTTTCTGTGGACTGAATGGGGATTCACCTCTCTTATGTGCATGTGTTCATACCTCAAGTGTACTACTGCATGAATGCTTATATACCTGTGTGTTCTTTAATGTCTCATATCATGTTCTTCTAGCTGTAAATTAAGGGTGGGTTATATGATGATTTCAGATCATTTAAAATAGTTTAACATTAAAATGCCTTAATAGAATAGAATACACATCCTAATACTTGGCATCTCACTGTCACAATGTGGGGGCGAGATGTAAAAGGGGACCCAAGAGCAGACTGCTTCCCGAATATATAAGGGTAGATTTTTTTTTATTTAAAATAAAGCAACAGAGGAAACCAACTCAATAAATGGAATTAAAAATAAGAACCAACCTCCAGAACCAGCTAAGGTAGGGCAGACGGGGATGGCAAGGACAAGTCTGGAGAAAAGTGAACCCAATTTTACGGCCGATTTACCACAGCAGGCCAACCACACAGCGTGGACCTGATTTTACAGCCGGTGTACCGCTAGGCCAACCACATAGGGACAAGCTTGTTCCCCGAATGCCAAGGACCCACTTTTACCACAACAACAAACTTATATAGCAGCTTTCACAAACCCAAGGTGCTTCCCAATCTAGGGGGAACAAACCAGCCAAATTACCGAGCTGACCGACCAGGTGGGGCAGGGGAATGGGCCATGGGCGGAGCCCCAGTCTGTGGTTATCCTACTCGCTGTAGGCTTCCCCATGAATGTGAACGAGAATGAGCCCAGAGGGGAGGGGCCAATGGCACAGAGGGAACCACGCTTTCCCTACACTATCTCCCAAGCCTTAACTGTACCTCAAGCCTCTTTGCTTTACATCACCCCTTCTCTACAAAGGCAGGGATACTACTTGTCCCTATCTCCCTTGAGTCGCCTGATAGCGATATTGGTGTGACAACCCCGCTATGCCTTCTAAAAACAGGCTGCGTCACAAAACGGGTGGAGCACACCAGTCCAGTACATGCCTCATGTCAGAAACAAAAATAAATCCATGAATAAAAAGACATTCCATGTGAGAAAAAGACGTCTGTGTGGGAAAATCACAGATGCTGTGACATTTTATTTTGCTGAGGATGAAATGGTAGAACAAAAACATTTTACAGTTTTTTCCAATTGCTAACACACTAAAATGACATCCATAGCACAATTATTTTAACTGACACACAAAGAGCAAAATCTCCTCTCAAGTCTCCAAAAGTTTAAACCCATTTTCTGCTTTACACACATTTTGCAATTCAAAGTGGCACTTTTTAAATGAACTGAACACGGTTCTCTGCATAAGACACTGACATAAAGTCACATCTTTGCAATTTCAAAACACTGCCATTCAAAATGACACTATATGAGCTAATTGGCCAATATATGTTCCACCTGGCCAAACACCTGAATACTTAATTGTTCAATCAGGAAATAAGCACTATAAAAAGACCACAGATGAGCCCTTCTTTCTTTTGGAAGATGTTGCAGAGAGAGGAAGAGGAAGAGGGAGAATGGGAATGAAAGGGAGAGGAAGAGTGAGAGGTAGAGCTGGTACAGGAGTTAGAACTGGCCAAAGAAGACGACAATTTTCAAATGAAATCAGAGCAACCTTAATTGATCATGACATCAGCCATGGGCCCAGCTTCAGCCATTTTACTGTCGCCTCTGTCATCCTGACATTTAGACTGTAGAACAGGTATGTAACCAAAATTTCATTCACACTATGTAGTACACCCCATGTCATAGTGTATCAGTTGGGTGACACCTGTTTACTTCAAGAATGGCTGATGTTATACACGTACAAGTTTCCTGTACAGTTTACTCTACTGTGGAAATATCTTTAGGCTGCATTGTCCAAGCCTTATATATTTGTTTTATTTTTGTTATTGTTTTTGTTTTTCTAAAAGACTAAGAGTTGCAACCATGGTGGAACAATGTTCAATGGGGTACAAACTTGGTTTTGGAAATTAATGAAATAAAATTACATGACATTCAAAGCCACATCATCCAAGGCAACACCATATTCACCAACATTCAATGAGTCAGTATGTCCACATTGGCGAGTACTGGAAATGGATGCTCATGCAATCCCACATGAGTTCATCTTCATTGATGAGGCTGGCTTCAACCTAGCAAAGACCAGAAGGGGAATAAACATTATTGGCCACAGAGCCATTATAGATGTTCCTGGCCAATGTGGTGGGAACATCACAATGTGTGCTGCCATCTCCAATACGCATGGTCTCCTCCACAGTCATGCCAAACTTGGACCATACAACACAGCCCATATTCTCACATTTCTGGACAGACTCCATCAAAGAAACAAGTGCATTGTAGTATGGGGTAATGTCCAAAATTGGTTTGCTGACCACCCATCATTTCTTGTGCAATACCTCCCACTATACTCACCAATGAAATTAATGTGGGTGCAATTCAGGGATGGTTAAGTCACCCAAGGTGCTTCTTCCCTCAAGGTTGGCAAGGGAAGATATTGCCTGTGATGTGGACGAGGCATTGTGGTCAGACCCAGCTGTGCGGCAAGATGCTACCTAATTATTTTTGTTGCCTATACTTTTTTACAGTTCAGTTTGAGTTTATTTTTGAGTATATGTTTGTTCATTCCAATGTAAACATATCTGCTGTTCATATGTTGCACTGTCCTGTTGGAGAAAAATAAAATGTTTCAACAGCATGTGTATTTGCAAATATTTCTCTGCATGTGAACAATCTGAAGAATTTTCTACAAGTTGATCTATTTTAGTATTATGGCAAGCATACTAAAGATGAAAGGGATTTACATTACAGTATGTCCAACAGTGTGTAGTTGGTTAGACAAAAATCTGGTATAATAGTGTTACACTTGGAGTAAAAGTTTGATTTTGACAATGCTATGCAGCTTTAGTTGCAGTGCTTCATTTTACAGGCTATAGGAGGTATTTTGCAGTTAGGGTGTGTGATTTTGTGAATTGTATAAAGTATTTTGATAAAACCACACTAGTTTGCAAAATTGTGTTTTAGCAACTGGAAAAAACTGTAATAAAAATCAAGGTCAAACCAGTCAATCAAATGATTCTATCAGATGACTCTTAGCTACAGGAGCTATTTAACAATTGTTTTGAGGCATTTATAACCATTGTTCACAAATCACAATAAAGATGGCCACTTATGCTGGTGTTTGAAAGTTTGTGACCCCTTTAAAATGTATGCATGGATATGACCTAAATCATCATCAGATTTTCATACAAGTCCTAAAAGTAGATAAAGAGAATCTAGTTAAACAAAAATATTATAATTGGTCATTTAGGAAAATGGTCCAATATTACATATTAGTTAGTGGCAAAAGTATGTGAATCTTTGCTTTCAGTATCTGGTGTGATCACCTTGTGCAGCAAAAACTGTAACTAAACATTTCCGGTAACTGTTGATCAGTCCTGTACACCAGCTTGGAGGAATTTTAGCCCATTCTTCTGTACAGAACAGCTTCTACTATGGGATGTTGGTGGGTTTCCTCACATTAACTGCTCACTTCAGGTCCTTCCACAACATTTCAATTGGATTAAGATCAGGACTTTGACTTGGCCATCCCAAAATATTGACTTTATTCTTCTTTGATCATTCTTTGGTAGAATGACTTGTGTGTTTAGGGTTATTGTCTTGACCGACCTTCTCTTGAGATTCAGTTCGGGAACAGATGCAACCCTGTCATTCACACCATTGTTGTTCATTGTTCTTCTGATGGTGGACTCATGAACATTAACATTAGGCAATGTGAGAAAGGCCTTCAGTTGCTTATAAGTTACCACGGGGTTCTTTGTGACCTCACCAACTATTAAATGCCTTGCTCTTGGAGTGATCTTTATGGTCAACCACTCCTGACGAGGGTAACAATGGTCTTGAATTTTTTCCATTAAATACAAAATCTGTGTGGCTGTGGATTGGTAGAGTCCTAACTCTTTAGAGATGGTTTTGTAACCTTCTTCTTCTGATGAACATCAACATCTCTTTGAGGTCCTCAGAAATCTCCTTTGTTTGTGCCATGATACATTTCCACAAACGTGTGTTCTGAAGAGCAGACTTTGATAGAGCCCTGTTCTTTAAATAAAACAGGTTGCCCACTAACAACTGATTATCATCCCATTGATTGAAAACACCTGACTCTAATTTCACTTGCAAATTAACTGCTAATTATCAAGGTTCACATACTTTTACCACTCACTAATATGTAATATTGGATAATTTTACTAAAATAAATGACCAAGTATAATTGTCTCATTTGTTTAACTAGGTTCTCTTTATCTACTTTTCAGACTTGTGTGAAAATCTGATGATGTTTAGGTAGGGTGACCAGATCTGAGATGGTGATTGGGGGGGGGGGTTTGACTAATAATGGATCAAATGTTCAAAAACAAAGATATTTCAAAGATAAATATATATAAAGA
>JAVSBU010040500.1:0-14326 GCA_033118015.1 Loricariichthys derbyi
TTCATTTTCGGTAAAATTTAAGCGTCCAGGTTTTTAGCTTTGAAAATCTGATCACCCTGACCTACAGGTTGACTTTCAGTTATCCAGTAAGCATTTAGTAACGGCCAGTTGCCTTTTGGAAGGACAGGCAGGCTCTCGTCTTTCCCGGTCGTCTATACGGTCTATACGGTCATTAAGTAATGTTATGGTTCTGGCAAAAACTACCGGAATTACTCATGTTGAAACTTTTTGTGCGACTGGGATTTTTTTCCCGGCCTAGGCCACGCCCACCACCGGTTAATTCGTAAGCATCCATGTTTTGCAGGAACACTCCAGGATACAATTCAGAAGTTTCGGTAAGCCAAATCATGGTTAACTCGGCCACAACCGTGTATGTGTGAACGTAGCATAAAACTGTTGGGCTGTGGTGGCTTAGTGGTTAAGGTGTTGGACTGTGGACCAGAACATTGGCCCGTTAGCTCAGCTGCTTAGTGTGGGGTGCTAATAATGGCAAGATCATGGGTTTGAAACCCATATAGGCCATGTCTGCCATGGTTAACTCCAATAGTAGATTCTGAAGGTGGTTTCTTATTAAAAAAAACAAAACAAAACAAAAAAACCCTCCATGAAGGCAAAGATTGTCCTTGTTTAGGGACTGTGGTAGTTAGGTATTTAACCTCTTCCAAGCTGCCAAATGTTAGGTCCTTAACTTTTGCTTAAGGGTCTTGCTTGGATTGTAATGTAAGCAATAAATGTAAATGTTGCCTGTTAGATAAAAAAAACCTTAGAATGAGGAAAGTTATATTGGGATAAACAATGCTCAGAGACTTCCTTATAATCTCCATTTTCTTCTACTACATTCTGTTAAGCGTCAATTTATTTCGCCTATTTATTATTATATAGTTAATATTTACACTATTTCAGTTAATATATAATGAATTCTTACATATATCTAGGCCACCCAAGGAGTTTGGATCACTTTTCTTCCTCATTACATTTAGGGAGTTTCCCCATGTCACTGCCCAAGACTTGCTCAGTTAGGGCCTAGATATTGTAAAGCTGCTTTGATACAATGCTCTAGCTCACTTGACGTCATTTAATATGACATGTCTTAATCAGGTTAAAAAAAATGTTTAGAAGTGTACTGCTAGTGAATTGTCTCAAATAAGAGTCCAAACTTTTTCATAAGACAGTGTTTTTAGAGCTGAGATTTTAAGCTGTTCTTACATGTCTTACATTAAAGCCTTCTTAAAACAATCAAAAGTAAAAGTTGGGTCGATTAGATAAAACGCCACTACTACTTGGCAACGTGTATTATTCAGTCTCTCCTCACACCGCTCCCTGGCTGAGTGTTGGCACTTAATAAATATCAGTGAGGAGGAAGGAGCTTTCCCCTGTGGAACGGTTTATTACAGGCCGTATTTTCAGGAACAAGGAAATGATTACTCAGAAATCACTTCATATAATAATAAACTGTAAAAATAAATCAATGCACTCAACAGACCAAACAAGTACATATACTGTTTGTGTTTTATTATTGCAATCTGTTAGTCTATTGTGACTCAGATTTTATGAGCAATTATACAATAAAGGTCTAGGGCTGTTTTGTGCATGATCGTTTTTTTTTTTTTTACTTTTATATAATAGTGTTTGGCATTCATTTTTCACTTCCTGATTCTTTTACTCAAGTTCCAAAAACTCACAGACATTCAACCCTCGCTCCTCAGTGGACTAGTCGGCACATGGTGGGAAATATTGATAGGAAAATCAGGCACGAACAAATATCCAATGTGGGAATAAACACCCCCCCCCCAAAAAAGTCTCTCACTTGTGTGTTTCTACCTATAACCTAGCATTAACATTATGTTGATGCATGTAGGTGTTGCGTTTCTACTCACTTTGGTGGGGAGTGGACACTCGTCCAGCAGCAGGGTGATCACAGCCGGACCCAGCGGGTCATCCAGAGGAATTACTCGAATGAGGGACTGCACCACTTCCAACCATCCATCATCTACCAACACAAACACAGCACAGCGTATGATTCACCCTATTCACATAAAAACCTTCACACACTGTCTGTAAACGTTATACGAATATAAAGCTTTATACAAGACAGACTGATGTGTCATTGTCTTCTCAAATACAGTCTGAATCATTAACCTGATTTAGCTGTATAAATTAGAGTTGTAATCCAGACTGGCTTTACACTTAAGCTCAGATTGCCTTGGCCGAGACATATAATACTTTTTAATCCTTTATAAAATTACAGTTACATTTAGTCATTGAGAAAGACTTAGAACTGGCATGAACTTACAATCCAAGCAATTGTGGGTTAAGGTCCATGTTAAAGGACCTTGGAAGTGAGATCTGAAAGCTGGACCTTCTGGTCCAAAGTCCAGTGCCCAACTGTATAAAAAGGGCTGTAAGAAAAATCACCATAAACCCTTAAAGGTTCACTTAACTAACAAAGTCCCTTAAAGGGCAAATTCATCACAAATCTTTTCAGCATTGAATCCTAATAACATCAACATCATATCTGTCGACAAAGTGAAATTTAAATTGATGGATTTTAAGATAAAATGAATTTTGACCAGCGTCTGCTATGATCTGGAAATTCAGATTGCGTGCTCGGCAACTCTTGGAAAATCATCGGTGATGACGTCGGCTACGTGACTCGTCCACCATTACTGCCATAGCTAGTGTGGTTCATTGTAGTGTAAACAAAACTAAATGCCGAACTATTGTGTAGTTGGAGATTGCATGGATTTTGCCAACAGATCTTGGGGAATATCAACGTATACTTTTCCAAAGAATGGTGCCATTCATGTGCATGGATCCGCTTTGTCCAGCAAACCAGGGCGGATTTCCACGAGCCATGTCCAGGAGCAGCTGTTTGTTCCAATCAATTCAGGTAAGCAGTCTCACTAATTGAAAAATCATTTATTAAACATAATGAAAGCATTTGGATCCCAATATGCTTATAAGCATTTGCTAAAATTCGTAATACTCGCACACTGACATCGCGGTATGTAGCGCAGTATGGGGCTGCTATTATATACATGTATTACTGGAGTAGGACTTTGTGCATGATTCGGACACTAACAAGCACCCCTCATCCTCAGATTCAAAGTGAAAAATCACTGAAATCCGACGAGCTCCAGTTGCTATCCATTTTAACAGCGAGACGCTAGGCTTTGGACTCCCTTTGCTGACGTCATACATAAATGAAACTCATTCGCATTTTGCTTGTGTGTTTTCGGAAAGCCGTGAGAATGGCCTACAAAATAGGGATGCACCGATATTTAATTTTTTGCACCGATACAATAACCGATAATTAGCACATTGTTGTGGCCGATACCGATATTAAAAACCGATAATTTATACTTTCTGTATTTACAAGAGGTTCACATAGTCCATATATAAATGTTCACTATCAACACTGGTTGGAGGAGCTGACATATTTTCTTGCAGCTTGGCCAGGACAGGGAACCGACTTCTGTTGTTCCAATATCCAAATGGACTTTCATACAGAAAACTAAGACTAACACAGTGAAACCAAAGTTAATTTCTATTTATTGTTGAGGCAAGATCACACTGTATATGCTTGTTTACTGGGAGAGGGAGTCGACTATGGATTTAAATTCAGGTTCTGTGTGATTGAAAGCCGATGGAATGAGCTGATGTTAATAAAGTATGCATACCTGTACAGTCTGACTTTGTTCTTCTTCAAATACAGTGTTTTTGTGAATAATTTCATACATATTCAGCAGGGAATTCCCATCTGACCTGGATCTTTTGCCTTGTGGTGCTTGTACCGTGTCACGGACAGAGTCGCTGCTACCGGGAACACCGTTATCGTTACTGCGATCGGTCAGATGATCGGTCCTACCTGTTCTCGCAACTTTTCTATTGCCTTTGATTTTGTTTCCAAGTCAAAATAGCGCCGTAGCAGCGTGGCAGAATTTCTCATTTACTGCTAGCAGTAAAGTTTCCTTGGCTGTTTTGACTGAATGGTCAGATTTCAGTGTTTATTAACAGACGTTTCACTATCTCGATTGTGGAAATCACATCAGATGCTACTGCTTTCTCATGGTTTGAGAAGTCACCATGTTGTCAATAAGCATCCACTCATTCGGCTCTATCTCGTAATCTGCTGCATACACAGTAAGCGCTCGCTTCTGTTCCAACAAGCTGCTCTTCATGTAAAATGTGATGTTCCACATCAAGGGGATATCTTACTGAAACTGTACTTTGTTTCTGCACTTCTTTGAGATGGGAGCGCTTAAAATGACCCACTAGCTTTATCCCAATGGACACACAGTGAAACTGTGGAAATCTTCCACACAGCAGACACGTTCACTCTAGCACAGGAGTGTGAGCGTTCATGCGCTAGTGAGCATGCGCAAAGCAAGAAAAAAAAAAAAAAAAAAAAAAAAAAAACACGCTGAAATATATCGGTTGGAATATCGGCTAAAATTCCAATATCGGACCGATACCGATAACTGAAAAAAATCCATATATCAGCAAATAATATATCGGCCACCGATATATCGTGCATCACTCCTACAAAATTCCATTTTTAAACAATTATAAGGTACACTAATATCCATCCAATGGCATGAAATTATTTGTTATATAAAGAACGAGAAACAATTAGATGATATTCACCAAAATATGATGAATGTGCCCTTTAAGTAATCCCTTAAACACCATTAAATTAAAAAAATAATAATAATAATAAATAATGTGTGTATAGGCTAATCTACAGTAGAGACGAAAAGTGTGACAATATATATTTTGCTAGAAATTGACAAAAATAAATAAATATGGTTTTAGTTCAAAGAGTAACTATTTTATTAATGAAATAAATGAAAGAATAGATAAATTGAAAGTACATTTTTTAAAATATACATTTCAAATCTAATGTGTTACATTGACATTAAAAATGACTAATATCAGTACTATCAGCAAGATTTATTGTAACTGTTGGTGTTCTCTCTTGCTGGACTTTTTTGGACATGCTCTTTTTTGTCATATCCTTCCCAGTTGTCAGATCCACAACAAACCCAGGGGTTAAACCTAATCTATGTTGTCACCTCTTGATACGCATGATGTACAGATCGATGTTAACAGTAATGGCGGCCCCCATTCTCGTTTCTGGCAGCATGGCCACAAATTGAGGAGTGAATTTATGGAGCAAATATGCAGTATAACAGAACAGTTGCATGCTATATAAAGAAGATATTCTGCTATTTACACACGGTCCTTACCGACCGTAACGGGTGTTTCTTTCCCAAAAAACATTGACTGAACTTACTCACCTATGGTACTCCGCGATCTTGATCAGCAAGGGGCGCTATTTACAGGTAATTTTATTATTGGAGATGGTCAAGTGTTTATTTCCAGGAAAAGTAAATGCTTGGGACGTGCTTTTGACGGTACTGAGGCATTTCTGTGGAATGGGCGTTACCCATTTGTTGACGGAACTACAAAACTGAGTTTGATTAGCTTGAATGCGAGTCGTATGGTCGTTTTTAGAAAGCATCAGGTGTGAGATAAGCTCGTATTTATTCTGTTTTTGCCCTATGTAACAATAGGTAGTGGTTTCAGGTTAATGTTGCTCAGAATGGGGAATTCATGTTTCATGTGTGTAGATATATGTACGTGTGTGTGTGTGTGTGTGTGTGTGTGTGTGTGTGTGTGTGTGTGTGTGTGTGTGTGTGTGTATATCTGCCATGATCCTCTACAAATCAGTAATTAGCTTTACATGACCAAATTTGATTTATTTCAGCCTCCACCCACGACAACAGAAGCATGTATAAATAAAATCTACACAAGCAGTAACCCTGGTAACTGGAGAAAGAGCGAAAGATGGAGGAGACAACAGAAGAGACAGACTCAGAGTTACAGGAACAAAAAGACAAACAAACGAGAGCTAGAGAGACACAGACAGAAAGAAAGCCCAAGAGACGGACAGTGAGAACGTGCAAGGGACAAAGAAAGCACCAGAGACAGACAGCATGAAACAATGGGACAGAGTAATAAAGAGCCTTGTGGGAAAGACATAGACGTGAACTTAGAACTCATGCCAGACTCTGCTCCCTATTAAAATCTTAGAGAAGTATTACATTTTAATAGAAAGCCAAATTAGTTTTGGGTAGTATCTAGAACCACAAACGCAGGTTATTAACTAAATGGCTGGAAAACACATTTATGCCATTTAGCAGACACCTTTATCTAGAGCGACTTACGACTGATACATTCTACAGTCCAAGCAATTGGGGGTTAAGGGCCTTGCTCAAGGATAACAGTGGCAGCTTGGAAGAGATGGGATTTGAAACCTGGACCTTCTGTCTGGTCCATAGTCCAACACCTTAACCACTAGGCTACCACAGTCCTTGGGCTTCATGTAGGTAATGTTTTTTAGAAACCACTATTAGAGTTAACCATCTTAGATGTGGCCCATATGGGGGTTGAACCCATGATCTTGCTGTTGTTAGCACCACACTCTAACCATCAGAACTAAACACACGAACTGCATCTTTGCAAAGCATAAATAAAAAATAATTAAACAAACCAGAATATATTTTAGATTCTTTAAAGTAGCTCCTCTTGCTTTGAAGTGTCAAGAGATATTATCATTGGTTTGTTTTGATTGGACATGCGAATGAATAAGACTACTGTATTTTCTGCACTATAAAGTGCAGTATCAATGAATGGATCTAATTCCATATATAAGGCGCATCAGATTATAAGGCGCATTCGGCAAAACAAAACAGTCAAATAAATCAAACTTTATTCAACTCATTCACATTAACTCTAAATATTGTTCAGTTGTAAGATAAAATAAAACAATAAACTCACTTTTTCAGTTCATTCCTCCTCCATAAATCCATTAAATCCATCATCCTGTGTCTGAGGTAAATAGTTGAGCAATTTCAGTATCAAGCATGTCCACATCTCTCGTTATTATCCGAGTCTCACTGCTATTATTTAACTGTTTAGTGATGATTAAGTCCTTCGTGAACGTTTGAATAGAGACTTGAGATGCTTCTACCTGCTGTTCTCTGTTCAATAACGTCCTCTAACTGTGGCCATTGCGTTTGGTTCCCTCTGAATCTCAGTGTTTGGTCTTCTCTGTTTAGTTTTGGTGTTTGGCGCAAATCATCTTCATGCTTTCTCCACTTCCACACCATTGATTAATTAATGATGAAATTTCTCGTTCTACTGTGTACCTGATAGCCTTGAGTCTGAAATCCACTTCATAGGCATGTCTCTTAACGGATGCCATTTTGAGTTCATAAACACCCTGACTGGTTACTGTAATGCTCCTAAAATCCATCAAGCCCTTCGGCTTCGTTGCTTACCAAAGCCATTCTAAAACATTGACAGGTTTTTAAGCACTGTGTACCACAAAATCATTTAGTAAGCACAACCAGAATCCATACATAAGGCGCACCAGATAATAAGGCGAACTGTCGATTTATGATCAAATTAAAGAACTAAGTGCGCCTTATATTCCAGAAAATACGGTAATTTCGCATTACGAGGGGTTAAATGCAAGTTATTTTCCATGCCGCTAACCCAATGTAGCAGTTTACAAAACTGGGCACTTGGGCAATCGTTATCGATGAACTCTGCATCTGTACTGATTAAATAGCCCACTTATGTCCAATCCTCAGTCGTGGAGATCCAGCCTGTCTTCTCAGTGTGCTTTTTATAAGGAATGCAAACCCAACCAAAGAGGCTCGCGCCATAGCACACTCGTCTTTTGCTGCTCTTTCAATGCCTCATCTCTCTGCACACTGGTTAATCCGGCAGCACTGACATCGGATGCTCATTTCTCATCTTTGTGTTTAATAAACTCTTGTACACATGACTCTGTGCTGTTACGTCTGTTACGACCGTTTCAGCTAATGTATGTAGCAAGGTTATATATATGGGTTAAGAACCTTAATAATAATTCTAATCTCATTAGATCATGGACGTATACAAATCAGATGTAACGCAGTGCTTAGACTGATTAGAAGATCATTCACTTTCACTAAATCCTGGACAGGGCAGGGGCAGATCAGGTGGCTAGCCGGCAGCATAGGGCACAAGGCAGGAACAACCCTATACAGGGCACCAATCCATCGTAGGGTACACACACTCGTACACCAACACAAACGTCACTTTAGCATAATCAAATCAAAGCGCTTGGCGTACATTGCATTATGGGATTTGTAGTTCTTTAACTGATAAGAAACACTATCTCATCAGATCTGCTTTGATTCACAGCTCCATATTTGAAAGCTTTCCTAAAGTATCTATGGAAATTATTAATCCAGCTGTCCAGTGTATCATTTAACGTTAGCGTGAAGGCAGCTAACAACTCTGCATGAGAGAATCACATGAAATCTGGGACGATACATTTAATAAGGGGAAGTCTATGACTTATCGTGAGGTTTCACTCACCAGTTTCAGCCATCTCGTGCAGAGTTATCATGGAATAAGGAGGCTCCTGGTCACTGAAACACAAAAAAAAAAGAATGGAAATCTTAATAAACAGTAAACCCTAAAACACAGAGTGCCCAGTCATTGTTATATCAGAGACGTACTAAGCATTCTAGTGTTCCTGGCTGTGAATAATATGTATGAAATCCTACAATAAGAGGTACACATAAAACAAAGTGATGGATGGCTACTGTAAGGCCTACTGTTAGGCCTGCTCTGTTTCTGCTCCGGGTGTTTTGGCTGCAGGATGTCCCCATTTATCTCGTCGACTGCTCCTGGAACGGTAAATCTGTGAGGTGACAGGTGAGCTCCCTCAGGGGAAAGCCCTCAGAACCTCACTCAGCAGGAGCCAAATCAAATCTTTATGCACAGCGTGTGGTATTTATGGCCTTGTTATATAGTCCATACCATAAATCAGAAGTAGGATGCTGGTGCAAGCAGCTTGGCTACAAAGCAGGCTTGAAATAGAGGTGGAAAAGAGAGCAAGAAGATAAAATCCCTAAGGCTGTGGTGCACAGGGACTGGCCAGTTGGTCATAGCATATTCATGATGACGGAATATGAGGGCTGAGGTCGCTGATTCACAGCCGTTAAATATCACAGCCTGCTGTTCATTTCTCGGAAGCTCACTTCCTGACCAGAATAGCTTTTAAGGCCGAGGTCTCTGAGAAGGAAAACATCACTAGATGCAATTTGCACCACACAGTTTCAGGAACAAAGGAACTGCAACGTTTCGTTCTCAGTAATCTGTGCTAATCTGTGTTAACCTTGATTTAGCAATAAAATCGAGGACAACTGAAGTGCATCATCACTGAAATGCATGGCAAAAATGCTAAAAGTCATGGGCGTCTGCAGTTACTGGTGCATTAGGCCTCATTTCCTTAACGTTACACTCTGTTGCATCACTGGCTGAATGCTATT
This sequence comes from Loricariichthys derbyi, assembly GCA_033118015.1. Lineage (NCBI taxonomy): Eukaryota > Metazoa > Chordata > Actinopteri > Siluriformes > Loricariidae > Loricariichthys > Loricariichthys derbyi. Next base: position 9,396 of record JAVSBU010040500.1, read on the forward strand.
ATTACACAAAACTCTAAATGACATATGTTTTCCTTAGATGTGAGAGGGGTTTTGTACCTTTATATATCTGAACTAATAATATTAAGGTTGTGCTATACTGACAAAAAAAAAATCTATATATTTCTGGGACAATACAAACAACTGTTAATTCGATGATACTTTGCAGATTTCTAAAATGTGTTCTTCTTAATTTATACGGACTTCCTCTTGTTAAGCTGATAATATTTTGTGCTTAGTGATGACTACATTAAAAGGAAATTAAGTAAGTAAGTAAAACCGGTTTTGCTTGCATTTAAAGTTCCAGTATGTCATACAATCAAATTATATAGGGTAAAAATCTAACACCTCGTAGTTAGATCCGTTATATGTTCAGACTGAATAATTCAGTCCAATTTTGATTGGTATAAGGCATTTAGAAGAAATAAATTGGGGAAACCCCTCGGAGATTCCCAAATGGTCAGACTGACCAGTTAGCGTGTTCGTTTCCATCGTCCGCTGATTTATCACGTGATTGGCGTGTGCCGCGAACAGAACATTTAAAGTGTAATTGACGATTCAAAAGAAATTATTGGTCTTGTTTTATATCAAATACAAGTGTGTTTTAGTTCAATAAATATTTCAAAATAAGCGATAATATGTACGTATCTGTCAGAATTGCTCGCTATGTCCGTCTTCTTTGGAGTCATGTGATCACGTGATAGCATATCACGTGATGCTATGACGTAGCACTCGCTAATGGGAAATGAGGGCACGAATGTTTATAACCAAATTTTGTCAAATAAACGCATAAAATAAAGAAACAAATATCATAAGTCATTAGAAGGTGAGTTTTACTAATATGCGAAATATTGTTATAACATACTGGGACTTTAAACAAATTCCACAGAGATTTAGTTGTCTTGCTTGCACAGAAACTTGACCTCAACTTCATCAGACACCATAAAAATTTGTCTCACATCAGAAGCCTCAGTCATATTAAGTCTAATGATCTACTTGCCATACAGTGTATACATTTGCTGTGAATCCAAGGCTGATTTAGTTTGGACAGGGTGTACTCGCAGCTCTTATTATGAGCTAACTTACTGCTGGTGATGCAGAGGATTTTGGCGTAGTACGTTCCATTAATCAGGAACTTGGACTCGCGATCTGGATGTTTGTAGAGTCTGATATCAGCCGTTTCCTCATCAATGAGAAGCCAGTTGTCGTTATCTTCCCATTTAACATACCTACAAAATAGCAATATTTTAAAACAATTCCTGACATTAGGCTGAACATTATAAGAAGATTATTTTCTGAGAAAAAAAATAGGAAAGGGGATGAATACTGAATATTGGAACTTGTTAGCATTTGTTTTTTTATATTTAGTTTTTTAGGAGATCCCCTTATCCAGAATGACTTCCAACAAACTTAGATACAAACTTAGAATTCAAGCAATTGTGGGTTGAGGGCCTTGCTAAAGAACCCAACAGTGGTATTTGAACCCTGAACCTTCTGGTCCATAGTCCAGAACCTTGACCAGTGGCTACGAGTCTATTTAGATGGGTGTTTTGAATAAGTGATAGAGATTTGAATACAATATTTGTCATTAAGCCTCAAAAAAAAGTAAAACATAATTTTGAGAATATTTTTATAATAATAATAATAATAATAATAATAATAATAATAATAAGTATAAGAATAATAAGAATAATATTACAGGTGTGAGAGCCTCTGCTCACTTTAACGGTCTTAAGAATATTAGGATGTTTAATATATAATGTCTTTTATTGATGTTATTAAAGTTGAATGACAGAAAACTAGTACCCTTGTGACACCTGCTGTGAGAAAAGAGAACTGCAGTCTTGAAAAACAGATAACATCCTTAACATTTCACTCGCTTTTGTTTTCAACAAATCTGTCAAATTTACAGTGTACAGAACAGTATTTTACATGTTTTCATAATGTGTATTAATTAATAAAATATTAAAATAATAAAATAAAACATTGTGTAAGTATATTATATACTATATGCAGTCAATGTCCATTTTGGTCATTGTTGTCAGGAGTACAGCATCCTCTGATCTAGAAATCAGATTAAGAAATCCCATAAATAGAGCTGGAATTTAACCCAGTAATTGGATTTTTCAGATCACGCATACCTATGCTACAATTTCTGCAGAAATGTATGCATGCAAACTTAACACGGTTGCCAGGGCCACATATTTTTATCGACTCCACTAAATTTGAGATTAACCTCCACAGTTTGTTTTTTAAACTCACGGAATCTTGGAACCCCCAAAATTAAAAGCAGCAACCACTAAGTAGCTATCAAACACTTTGTGGAGACTCAAAATTCTGCTCAGTGTCTCACCTAACATTAGTAGCAATTTGGAGTGTATCGCTGTCCGTGGCCTTGTAGGTGGTGATGATGTTCGTTAGACTGATCGTCTTGTCCTCTGAGATGGTGATGACTTTGACGCTTGGTTGGAAGTGAGGGGCTTCAGGCAAATTTTCCACCTTGATCTTGATGGGGTATGTTTTGGGCTCAGTGATCACCACTGATGAGTGATATTTGGCTTTGTTAGAGACCACCACTTTCAAATTGACCTCTTTTATATGCTCGTAGTCCAAGTCCTTCAATACAGAGAAAAATCACAGGCATATATTTACATTTACATTCATGGCATTTAGGAGACGCCCTTATCCAGAGTGATTTACAATTTATTCTATCTTACAATGAGAGCAGTTGTGGGTAATGCTATGTTCACACATACACGGTTGCGGGCGAGTTAACCGAGATAAGCCTTTTCCAGCTTTACCTGCAAAAATCCCGGTTAACCATTTAGGAAGGTCAGTAAAATATGCAAATTTAGCTCCGCCCCCTAAGGAGAGGATGGCAGAGATCAAGTTCAAGTTCAACTGGTTACACACAGGACTCATTTGTCTTTGGGCTGTTTGTGTGTCAATCACAAAGATGTCATAGCAATGGAAATAGACCAATTAAAATGCTCAATAATGTACCACACGTTCATGACGTAATGCCATATTTTACTTTACGTGATCATATAATGACACCTATTGGTCATAACAGGTAATGTACAAAATTACCCTTTCATCTTCAAAGACCCAACAGGAACGTTGTTTCGTTTCACTTTGTACTGTACACAACTGTATATGGTTGAAATGACAATAAAACCACTTGAACTTGAACAGTGGCAGCTTGGCAGAGGTGGTATTTGAACCTAGAACCTTCTTGTCCAGAGCCCAGTGCCTTAACCACTAGGCTACCACAGTCCTATATAAATATATAAACGTCTACAGTAATTTTCTTATTGTCACGACAAGAGGTATTCTTCGTCGTGGCATACGGTCCCCGCGCTGCTGGAGGAGGGATTATTGCCCTCTAGCGGCGCGGCACCACAGCGTTGCTGTAATTGAGTGCAGCTGTTTACTGCAGTATAAAGAGCCCGAAGAAGAGAGAGAATACGAGCGGCATTATGGCTTGGTTAAGCCCGTCACGATGGGATGGTGCGCCGCTCGTATTCTGGATCTTGATGGTGGCGCCCTGTGGTGGAACTGGAGATGGACTGTAGCATGGGGTTAATTCCTAGAGTATAAGGTCCTAGTTATGGAGTTGTATGGTCTGGCGAGGCACGTCCCAACCCAAAACTACCACCGCAGGGAAGAAGGCCCTCTACCAAGGCCAGGTGGAGTAGGGAGCAGGAGCCCCGAGGCATGGAAGCCTTTCATAGATAGAGTACCTTTAGCTCCAGTGTTCGGGAGGCACCAGGCTCCAGTGGACAGCTGGCGGGAGTCATCGGTCGGGTCCCCACGCACGTCCACGTGGGACGTGGCCAGTGGCGTCATATGGTTGGGCACCGCCCCGAAGGGAGCCCATAAAACACCAATGTTGGTGTTCGCAGCGGCGCTGGTCCACCGTTGAGCGGTGTCCTCCTGCCTGGGGCTGCCCGGGGCTTCTTCCCATCGGGCCTGGTCAGGGGACATGCGCTCAGGTCTTAGTGCATCCCAGTTCGAACTGGTCCCTGGGGGTCAGCCGTTTTGGCTGTCTTTTATGTTTGTGTATGGTTTTGGTTTATTTATATTGTTTAATAAAGCACTTTTATAAGTTTCACTGTCCTGCGTATGGGTCCCTTTTATGTCCAAATCCCCCGGTCGTGACACTTATAGTAATTTGTGAGCATTTTTCCACAACTAGACAGATTACATGTTTTGCTAAAGAATAATAATAATAATAATAATAATAATAATAATAATAATAATAATAATAATAATAATCTGCAAACAAATAATAAATATTACTCATATATTTATCTATTATGATTATTATTTATTATTTATATAATAATAATAATAATAATAAATCTTGAATAACAATAATAACAGTTATTATATGCTAAATAATATGTATTATTATAATTGTATAAATAAATACATAAATGTTATTATTACTATTATTATTGTTATTAACAATTAATAAATGGAAGGAAGTTATCCACCTTTACATATACCATAATTCATAAAATAATGGGGTGCCCCATACACATTTTATTGTTTTATTATTATATTATGAATGTGTATATTAACATTCTATGGGTGTGATTTCAGACACTCCCTCAGTCTTAATGTCTCTGTCCCAGTGATAAGACATGCTAAAAGTGTCAATACTGAGTAATCGCTTGATGTGTTTTTTTATTTTTATTTTAACTCTATTTTCTTGATTCTGAGGACATGCCTCCTCCTCCAACTGTTGTAATGTATACACGCCCCAACAAGTTCCCCCATGTAAATACATTGTGTGAGGGCTCTCTCTCTGTGTGAATATATAGTGTGCACACACACACACGCACACACACACACGCACACACACACACGCACACACACGCACGCACACACACGCACACACACGCACACACACGCACGCACACACACGC